>CAJNDV010001149.1:0-15544 GCA_905221635.1 Symbiodinium sp. CCMP2456
GTCTTCGGAATCCTGAATACAGCAGAGAATGCTTGGTTTCTCGGCAACGGCGTGGTCCGACATTCCACTTTTTTGCAGCTGGAGGGCGTAGGCCTTTCGCGCCGCAGGCGGCGACCCGAGTTGGCCGGCATCAGGCCGTCAGGCATCCGCTCTAAAGCTCTGTAGCCAATGGGCCTGAATTGCCTCATTGGTTGAAGCCTCGATTCACAGGTCGAGGGCGATGCTCTCGCGCTGACTCGGGACTACTTGGGAAGTGACATCCTAGGCAGAAGCCTCTCACGAGTCTATCAGTCTATGTAACTTTATGTAACTGTTCCTCTTCCCGAAGACAACTTCACCTCTTGCGGGAGACACTGATCTTGATATGGTAGATGCAACGCATACTCGGTCACGAGTTCCCAAACCCCGGCATGTACGTGTCATTCCTGCAGTATCACCGACGCCATCACACACAGGAGCCCGATGCCAAAAGAGATCGGTGCGCAAGTACGCAGCCAACGGCAACTAGCAGCTCAGCAGCTTTCTTCAGGAACGACAGATTAGGAGGCAACCTCCCTGTTGAAAGTCAGCCGGACAATGCCGGACACGGGCCTTTCGACCCAGGACCATTCATCCGGTCTGCAGCTCGCCCCGGCTTCATGTCATGTGAGCCTCTGAACTTTTCGGGCGTGGGGAGATCGAGGGCCGTGCTGCTACGAACTGTACACTCCGCACACCTCTAGGCTGTGGCACTATGGTACTCCAGTGCTACGTTTCGCTCACCACAGTCCAGCAAGGCAGGCTTCTGGGGAATCCTACACCCAGCGCCAGAAGGCCCTTACTGTAAGGGCGGGCAGGATACCCAAAGGCCGCATGGGCGATGCATGCGATGCCGGGGACTGACACCTTCCACACCAGAGCGCACTGAAGCCAAGGTCACCACGCGGAACCATCGCGTCAGATCCATAGTGAACTTTGCAGCTCACGCCCCGTGACACGCCAGGTCTTCTTGAGCTCTTCGGAAGTGTGACAGCCGGAAGAAAAGAAGTCTTGTCAACAGGCCCGTCCCTGATTCACATCGCGAGTGAAACCGGGGACCCTATCAAGTCGGAAGCCAAAGACCATGCAGCCCTCTGCTGACGCATTTGGGCTTGCGGTCTCCCGTGCCCACCGGGATGAACCGTCGCTGCCATCCCCGAACTCACCTATTAGTACGCACGCTGCTTTGGTGTACCGTCTCGGGATAGTGCGAACAGCTCGTGTCGCGGCTTCAGATATGCTTGAAGTGATCTACCTGCGCCCGTGCTATGAGATATGCACACGTTTATCTAAACCGTAAAGAATTACAGCTTGTCGTCTGCACCAAACCCTGCACTCCCTACACCCTAAACTGACGATAAGCACCTCGCGGCTCCGGGTTTCAGTGGATGAGCTACTTCAGAGCTTTTTCTCCCAATCTCATACCTTCTTCAAACCAGGTACAAGTACAACACGCAAACACTTGCAATTCCGCACAATTCGATTGGAACTTTCTGCAACTCCAATGCGATGTGCCGCAACCGGGTGCAAATTGAAAAACTGAGTCGCTTCACTGGTGCCTAGTGTGCGGGGGCGAGTGCTCTCTGAGGATAAAAAGCAATGATCTTTCTCACTGAGCGAACTTGTGTATCAACAGCATTTCCAGGTCGGTGAGAGGCCGCAAGCCAGCCTAAGCTGACGCAAGGCACCTCACGGCTCCGGGTATCAGTGGATGAGCTACTTCAGAGCTTTTTATGCCAATCTTGGCATGCTCTGTGGCTTGTTTATGTGTGACTGCTCACAGGGGATTTGGAACTATTGCAAGAATCTCAGACACTATCGACGCATTCTTGGGAACTATACACAGCAGTGTCTCTGAATGGTTGGAAACCGTTCCGAACCGTCAGAACTGTTTCGATGCGTCCCGCCACACCTCAAAACCCGAACACGCCAAAGAGATCCTGAGATCCGAATTAAGGTTCTGATGGCCACTGCAGGAAGGACACACATCCCATTCTAAACAAACCAGAAGCTACACTAATCCCAATCTTATATCTTCTTCAAACCAGACACAACACGCAAACACTTGCAATTCCGCGCACTTCGATTGGAACTTTCTACAACTCCAATGCGATGTGCCGCAACCGGGTGCAAATTGAAAAACTGAGTCGCTTCACTGGTGCCTAGTGTGCGGGGGCGAGTCCTTTCTGAGGATAAAAAGCAATGATCTTTCTCACTGAGCGAACTTGTGTATCAACAGCGTTTCCAGGTCGGTGAGAGGCCGCAAGCTTGGCATAAACTTCTGAATCCATTGCAGATTCTGTTGCTGCTCCCTTGTAATATGCGCCAGGCCGTAGCGGCACATCCTTCCCGCACCTAAACCCTACACTCTCTGCAGCCTAAGCTGACGCAAGGCACCTCGCGGCTCCGGGTATCAGTGGATGAGCCACTTCAGAGCTTTTTTATCCCGGCCCCAATCTTATACCTTCTTCAAACCAGGGGAGCACGCGAAAACAAGGGTATGTACTCTTCTGACTGAAATCAAGGGTCATTCAAGCAGAACCACATTTCATGCCCAAGCCCGCTGCCAGAGCCGAAGCCCAAAGCCGTTGTAGGCTTTGACGACGACGGACCGGACCCAAGGCTTTTTTTGTTGAACGCCTTTTTCCGTAAGGGTTTAGGGTTTAGGGTTTAGGGAAGTCCTCCAAGCCATCTTCGCAGGACCTGCAAAGAAGCGGGAGAGGCACCTCCACCTGAAGATGCAACCTGACAGCACTCTGTGAGGAACAGAGCAAAGCCGGCGTGACGATTGATATGCGCGTCCCAAGCACCGTTGGCCACATGTCTTCATTGGGATGGAATGCCTGAGGGTAAGCTTAGGCAGGTGACTTCGAACAGCACTCAGAGATGCAGGGTTTCATGCCGGAGGAATGCTCGAACCTCGTCGATCCGGTGCATCGGAACGAACCTCGTGTCTCTAGATTCTGCTTCGCGCACGAGATGCAGGGCAGCAAGAGCCATCAACGACATCACAGCGGGTGGTCTCTGATGGGATATCAAGCCACGCTGTATCGCCGCCGTGCACTTATGCGGAAGCTCACTGTCTTGAAGAGTGCAGTCGTCGCGCTGGCTGAAGACGAAGCACGAGAGCAAGAATCGAACCCAACCAAGACCCACACCCGGAAGCAAAACAGCATCTTGCAGGGAGGGTGTGGGGAGCAACGAAGTGACGACTGCCATGCTTCAAACTCCTCTGCCGTACTCATCCACGAAGTTTCCCGCGTAGCCCTGATACCATCCAGGGGGTTTGCAATTTAGGGTTTAGGGTTTAGGGTTTAGGGTTTAGGGTTTAGGGAACATGAGCCTTGAGGGCTTGGGCTACCGTGCCCCATGCAGCCGCCGCTTTGTCCAACTGGGCCCGGGGTAGTCAAAGGCCTACGAACCACCGGCGCATCAAAGCCTCGTCGAGAAGTGGGTTCCAGCGTAGCTGGGTGCTCATGATGCGGCGCGCCACAAAGCGAGGCCTGGCAAGCGGACCATCGATTGATGACCTCGCCGCCTACAGTCTACAGAGTCTAAAGGTGATGTGTCATGAGGAGTGGCCGGTGCCCACCAATATGCGAGATCAAACACTACATGGCCCATGGCCGTGCCTTTGGCAAGAGAAGAGCTGCGGTTGGCGATGCTGCCATGTAAAGGCGCTGACGAAACAGAAACTCCCATGGCAGGCACGCAGGAGTCCCATTGAAGGAAGGCTATGCTGGTCTCTCCAGATGTGGTGATACCAGTGCCTCAAGAAGACAAACAAGCCGGGAGCGACCCGATGCCGTGTAAAGGAAATTATCCGTCGCGAGATTCAGCAGAGGCTCCAACCGTCCCTGCCTGGAAAATGGTCTAGCCTAGCCACGGCTTTGCAACACCACATGGTCATTTACGATATCTGCAGCCGGAATGGTTTCCGAACCAGGGAGCCCTGGCTGTGAGGCATCGCTCACTAATGCGCAGCAGGAACTGAAGGCCCTTCTCATTCAAACCTTCACACGCTGCCGAGCCAGAGACCCCCTGGGATTGAAGGCATCGGTACACAACGGGAGCTGTGTCAGCAGGCCCAGCTCTGCGCGCGCAAGCCCGACGGCTTCACTCGCGCCAGAGAGTGCTGAAAGTGGCATGTCAGGCAGGTTGTGCCTGTCCGTCAACGTGTCAATGGCCCTTGCGCGGAAGAGCCTTGATGCTTGGGCAGGTCCGCGCCGTGTCACCGCAAGACGTGCTCCCGAATTCGTCTTCCATCGAAAAAGAAGGCAACATCGGTGATGGGGCTCAGGGGAGCTGGGCAGGAAGCAGAGGTTCCCAGTAAAGGTCTCGCCTGCTCTAGACATCCGTTCACATACATGTCCTCCGTGTCTTGATGTTAGAAAAACGATGCAGGGTGAATCTCTTTCCCTGGTACCTCTGAAGAATTGAACTCAGCAGTGAAGGTAAGGGAAGCCGGATGTCATCGACAGCACGCACAAATGCGATGTCTACTCTATATGTTTTGTCTCAAACTGACCTGACGAACGACATCTCCGTTGGGGTAGCCGGTTGAGGCTTGCCTGACAAGTATGGTTCTCCCATGTCCTCCCGGAGCCCTCAAAGAGCACGGAGGCGCTTGCACCCGCTGTCTTTGTGGCTGATGTGGGGATGGAGCAGAGCAGCTACATTAAGCTTCTACAAGACTGTCATGACTACGGCACATTGACTCAAGTCAACGAGCTTCCTGCGCTGGTCGCGTCAGGTCCGCGGCCCGACCATGGGCCGTGCTGGTGTAGCCAGCTTCTCTACACACTTCGTTGAGCCTTTCATCGGTCCGTGCACAAGCCACCAGCACCCGGAAGTGAACCCATGCTGCATTAGAATGGGGTTCGTGCTATATCAAACCTTATCAACGTGAAATGTAAGCAACAGGAGCGGAGGTCCTGCAGAAAGGTCTCGGGTCCCTCCGTAACGAGAAACCGATGAGCTCCGTGTCTTTTCGCACTCTCGTGCCGCTTCAACTTGCACTGCGATTGCGTCCCATCCGGGACTGGTTGCAACAGCCAGAGAGCCAGAAAGCCCCAGCCACGGCCACGGCTACAACCGAAGCCCAACTTAACTTGGCAGCGCATGTGATCGGCATGCATGCTAGCAGGCTGTTTTCGAAGTCCTCAATTCAAACTGAAGCTGGCCCGGAATCCTTGCGACTGAAACTTCACACCGTCATTGCTGCATCGGTAGCCCACATACCCAAGACTGCGCTGTGTAGAACCAGGTTTCTACACCTTTCATTGAGCATAATCAGCACCTGCCAGACTGCCAACAGCACCTCACACTGTCATTGTTTCGTCGGGACTCCAAGCGCCCAAAATTCCCGGACTTTCTCGGGATGCCTTGTCAAGGCCAGGCGGTGTCGACATTCGTCTGATGCTGCTACGGCCGTGGCATCTGATGCCACAAGTCTCAAAGCTGGCCTAAGAACCTGCTTAAGAACCAATTTCGAAGCACTGCACGTCCAAAACGCTTATGGAAGTGTGCCAATGGCCCTTACCCGAAAGAGCCTTGATGCTTGTGCAAGTTGCATCCTGTCACCACAAGGAGTGCACTGAACTAGTCTTCAATCGTAAAGAGATGCAAAACCGCAGCTGGGTTGTGAAGCTCAGAGCGCTGGGCAGTAGGCACAGCTTGTCATGTCTGATCGAGACATCCGTTTATGTGCACGTTCTCTCTGTCTTGATACACTCTTTCTTCGATTAAGGAAGGACTATGCAGGCCTCTGAAGAATTGAATTCAGGGAAGGGAAGGGAAGGGAAGGGAAGGGAAGGGAAGGGAAGGGAAGGGAAGGCGGGACTGACCTGACGAACGACATCGCCGATGTCAACCAGCACGGAGGTTCTTGTACCCCCCGTCTTCGTAGCTGATCCGCAGGAGAAGCAAAGTGGCTCCGAATGCTTTTAACTTATAAGCTATTCACCGCAAAATACGGTCGAAGGCCCGTTTCGAAGCATGCCATGTCCAGGCTTCCTGCACCGGTCATATCAAGAGCGATAGAAGGACATAGACTGCAGCTGCCGTGAGTGTTCGCAAAGGTGGTATCCCGAGCCCTGTTCACTCCCCTGACCCGCACGGGCAACCGGAAATCCAGCTAAGTTGGTAGCCGCGCCCGCTTCAGCAAAAATTCCCCGGAGGCCGAGTCCCCAATTGGGTCAGCAGGACATCGGCCAAAGCGCAGACATGTCCCAGTTGGCTTGATGTATATACCAACTCGCGCCTGACACCAAAAAAGCCTCACACTGCAAGTAACAGGTCGGCATCGTGGATGCCCAGGATTGCATGGATGCTCGGGCTGAGCGAGCTTGGAAGGCTTTCGGCTGGAGAACTACAGAAGGCCAATGCTGAGTCGAGAGCTTGGCTTATGCATGCATCGACCGTATTGGTTGAAGCATGGCAGGTCTCCGGCACAACTGGAGTCAATGAGACCTAGCTTGTGGTAGAGGGCACATACACGAAGCCACGGCCTTAAAAGCGGCGCACAAAGAACACAACAGGGGACAGAGAGAACAGGTAGCAGGTTCGACAAGAGATGTCAGGGCCGGTGCATCTTCACCACCGGGCCTTACAGAGGTGGACATACGTGTCACGGCTCACGCCCGCCGCTACGACCTCCCGAATGGACGAGTTAGCGCGTTTCGACGCAGGCTCACGTCCAAAAAGTACAACTAAAGCACTCAAGCACACCACCAAAGCACTCAAGAGCACCCCGCCAAAATACTCACGCACACAGATTTGTGCACGAGGAGAGACTCTGGACTTGACTGCCAGAGAAGTGCTCAGACTTAAGGAGTGGCTGTGCAGTTGACTGCCAGAAACTTTAAAAATCGCCATCTGCACTGCAGGCGCGTTGGAACGCGCCGATGGTCCTCTGACTTAAGCGCACGGACCTTGCAGAAGCAAGTTTCCGGGCCTGGCTCCCAGAATCCAGCTGGAACCGAGAGAACTGCAGATTCATGGTGCACTTCCAGAACTGCGTTCACTGCCTTAACAGGCTCTGAGGCAAGGCTCTGAGAGAGATCCGGCCAAGGGCGCTGAGCAGAGCTGAGCTACGAAGCCTTCGGCGCCTGAAGCCTTAGCCTTAGCCGCCTTAGCCCGAATGCCAGCGGATTTCTCTTGAAAGGCCTCTGCCCTCGCCGTCTCGAGCCCGGGGCATCTCTTCTGGTCCCGTGGCCTTCTTGCTCTTAAGGTTTATAGACTCTATATGGACTCTATATGGCTTTACATGTTTCGTACAGGATTTAGGAACTTGGGGTTCGGCCTATGCTGGACTTTAGCCGTGACCTGCTTCAGGTGACCAAACTCCGGGCACCCGTGGAAGGTCCGAGAAATCGACCTTCGCCCTCGACTGCACTGCAGAGTTTAGGGTCTTACAAGACTTAGGAAGTGTTAAGGTCTGGGGCTTATGAAGCTTGATCTGGACCTTGGCATTACCGGAGCGTAGCATCACGCCATCACAACCGACAGTGCAAAACGACGACATGGCGCACATGTCCGCATTCGCTCTCGACGCTCCCCATGTTCTTTTGCGACATGCCGGGCCTGACATTCAGTCTGAGGCACTTGGCTGCTTGTACGTGAGTCGTAGCCGTTCTTTCTGCTGCGAACGGAAGATCGCAGCACAAGACGTTTCTTTGGTGGAGCAGCGCCATTCAGAGACAGTTGCTGCTGTGTAAAATCGCACAAGGCGCTTCCTCGTGCCGGCCTCGTACACCATGCAACAACATGAACTGTCTGCGTTCTCGCCTCCGGGATGTCAGATCAGCAGATCAACCCTCGGAGATCTCACCGGAGATCGCCAGCCTCGCACGCTGTCTGGGAACCATGGGGTTTATGGTTTATGACTTGAAGGGCATGTTGATCAGCAACGACTTGGCTAACAGGCGTCTCAAGTGAGTCTCAAGTTTCAAGATTTTGCGCTTGCAGTTTGTTGTTTCTGAAAACATGTGCCTCTTCAACAGTTGCCTCGGTTTTGTTCATGTGATTAAGCACGTTGGCTGGATCGAATTCTTCGCGAGTCGAATCAATCCAGTTTGTTTTGCCAAAGTCTGGGCGGAGCACCCGTGAATGCCGGACTGCCTGGGTCAGCACGCAGAAGATGTTGATCACGACATGATTGGGCCAATGTCGAGCCTGCAGCAGGCGCGACGGGGCAGTCTGCACGTCAATTTCTGGAACCGAACTAGTCGAGCCGGCAAGCAAACTGGACCGCACAAGTTGTCCTTGCCTCTGTTTTCTGGGTGAAGCAGTGCAAACTAGCAGTCTTGTGTTTTCACAGTCCAATCTGCGATCATTTGCAGAATTCGAAGCTGCTTAAGCCCCCCCCCGAGTGGCGAAGGCAACGCGGTCCTCCGACGAACGAGGATGTCGAGGTGTCTAAGCACGCCCGAACAGAACTGCAGAGAGCGCCTGAGATAACGAGATGATAGCTTAACTTAACATGTGGAGCTGAGAGATGTTTAGGAGTCTTTGGGGCAAAGAGGGTGTTTGGTGGCGGAGGGTGTCTGTTCGGGCTACCCTGTGGACTGCTGCTTGCGAAAACGAAACCCTCAATTCATTGGCAGGCAAGTTTCCAACGCCGAAACCCCACAAACTCTATCTTTCTCCAAGATACTGTCTTTGCCAAGCTTCCACAGGAAGGTATGGCATGAGCAGCAACTACACAAAATAACAACGTTGACTGGAACATGATTGTCTGGGATTGGGCTTGGAGGGACAAGCATGCTAACCTGCAAGTCTTGCTTACGAACCGCCGGGATCGTTTGGTCTCTGACTACGTCTTAACCAACCCAGGCCCACTGTCGAAGTATTTATTTTGCCATGGGTTTTCACATCCCACCAGCCGAAACAGGCTGCAAAGCTTTCATCACCGCACTTCAGCTCCCAATGCGAAAGCCGAGGTGCATCGCATCGCATAAGTTGGGATACTTTTGGTACCGTCCCTGACTGCTATACTGCTGGTATTGCCACTACCACTCCCAGTCAAGCTAACCAGCAGCCACTCCAACACCGCGGGGCTGTCAGATCAAATACTCGGCACAGTTCAGCCCGAAGTGAATTGATATTTACTTGATTGTGTTTTCAAAGGACGGCTACAGACATGTACAAGCAAACAGGAGTGTAAATGAAGCTCATGCACAACTGGACTCACATGCTCGCTGCAGAGCGCACTCCTTCTTGTTTCTTTAAAGCGATGAGCGAGAGGTGCAAACTGGATTCGAAAGCAAGCTATCGAAAGGTCGTCAAGTAGCCGGATGGTCACATAACACTGTCCTGAGACGGTCGGCGTATGGCTCACTCAGCTGATACGAACCAGTCAAAGCTCTAAAGCTCCAACTTCTCGCATCCATCACGGCCGCCTGAGCAGCCTCCGAAGAATCAAGCTGTGTCTTTAGCTGCCGCGTGCGTCACTGAATTGGTCAAGAACCGCACTCCTTATGCGCGTCGGCCTCGGAGTCCGACGTGCATAAGGAGCGCGGTTCTTGACCCACTCAGTGACCGGCACTGGTTTCACGCCAAGACTGTGTGATGATGTATAACCACCCCGGGTGGTGATACATCATCACACAGTCTTGGTTGCTCTCGGCTTCTGCTATGTCTGCTTCCAGCGTCAGAAACTCGATTCGGAGGGTGCTCGTCTTGTCGTGGCAGTACAGCACCGCCCGAAGCTGGCGTTCTGCTGCTGGAAGAGTCGCGGGAACTGATACAGAGAAGCGTAGTCTAGCAAAAGCCACTCCTTTCCCGTAAGGGCCTTGGCTAGCTTGGCAACCTGGTATCCGCACGGATCACAGTGTTCCCGCGACGTCCAGCAATGGGACCGCGAGACTACCTGGGTGCCTTTAGGCGCCCTGCCATCGGCCCAGCCTGGGACCTCCCGACGTTCACAACCGGCAATTCTTGCGGGGACAGTCAGAAGGACTTAGGGCCACCTCCCGTGTCGTGGGCGTAACAGTGGGTGAGGTTGGAGACTCATGCGAAAACAACTCCTCCTGGTGCGTCACAAGTGCCGTGCCGGCCGGCGTCCACATAGCGTGGGAGCCGCTGTCCTTCCCGCTGCAGCTTCAGAAGGAAGTCGGCTCGGACCCGGGGCCGCCAAGATCTGATCCGCTCCATCGGTGCCACTACAAACAAGACTATGACCATCCCGGCATTGAATAACAGCAACGATCGGCTGGCTGCAGACCTTTGCGAAGCTCAACCCCGCAGCTGCGGACAAGCCGGACGTCGGCGTCTTTGAGGAAGTCCGCCAGCCCCTGCTTCTGAGCCAGGTGGTAGCGCTTGGACTGGCGCGGGATTTGTTCGACATTGTCGCGGAGCACGCACGGAAACGCTCCGCCTCTAGCGTTTAGGGTTTAGGGTTTGTAGGGTGCAGGATTTAGGCTCCAGGGGTCTAGGTTTTAGGGTTTAGGGCTTAGGGCCTTCGATGAGTGAGGCAAGGCTCTTGTAAATAATACGTGGCTGTGTCGGATGCGTCATGAGGTGTAACGATTCGACGTCAACATGTCAGTCGTGAGCGTTGGGCACTTTGAGCCGCAGCAGCGGAGCAAAACGCTTTCGTAACCTTCGTTGACTACAAGGCGCAACCAGGAAAAGCCCTACCTCGATGTGGATGCTGGCTTCAAGGACCAACACCCAATCCATTGCTACAGCGGTTCCCGTTTGGCACCCCGTGCAATGGTCGGATACAAACTCTATCTTTCTCCAAGATACTGTCTTTGCCAAGCTTCCACAGGAAGATATGGCATGAGCAGCAACTACACAAAATAACAACGTTGACTGGAACATGATTGTCTGGGATTGGGCTTGGAGGGACAAGCATGCTAACCTGCAAGTCTTGCTTACGAACCGCCGGGATCGTTTGGTCTCTGACTACGTCTTAACCAACCCAGGCCCACTGTCGAAGTATTTATTTTGCCATGGGTTTTCACATCCCACCAGCCGAAACAGGCTGCAAAGCTTTCATCACCGCACTTCAGCTCCCAATGCGAAAGCCGAGGTGCATCGCATCGCATAAGTTGGGATACTTTTTGGTACCGTCCCTGACTGCTATACTGCTGGTATTGCCACTACCACTCCCAGTCAAGCTAACCAGCAGCCACTCCAACACCGCGGGGCTGTCAGATCAAATACTCGGCACAATTCAGCCCGAAGTGAATTGATTTTTGTTTGATTGTGTTTTCAAAGGACGGCTACAGACATGTACAAGCAAACAGGAGTGTACATGAAGCTCATGCACAACTGGACTCACATGCTCACTGCAGAGCGCACTCCTTCTTGTTTCTTTAAAGCGATGAGCGAGAGGTGCAAACTGGATTCGAAAGCAAGCTATCGAAAGGTCGTCAAGTAGCCGGATGGCCACATAACGCTGTCCTGAGACGGTCGGCGTATGGCTCACTCAGCTGATACGAACCAGTCAAAGCTCTACAGCTCCAACTTCTCGCATCCATCACGGCCGCCTGAGCAGCCTCCCAAGAATCAAGCTGTGTCTTTAGCTGCCGCGTGCGTCACTGAATTGGTCAAGAACCGCACTCCTTATGCGCGTCGGCCTCGGAGTCCGATGCGCATAAGGAGCGCGGTTCTTGACCCACTCAGTGACCGGCACTGGTTTCACGCCAAGACTGTGTGATGATGTATCACCACCCCACCGGCCTGGTGAAACCAGGCCGGTGGGGTGGTGATACATCATCACACAGTCTTGACGAGCACCCTCCGAATCGAGTTTCTTGGCTGCTCTCGGCTTCTGCTATGTCTGCTTCCGGCGTCAGAAACTCGATTCGGAGGGTGCTCGTCTTGTCGTGGCAGTACAGCACCGCCCGAAGCTGGCGTTCTGCTGCTGGAAGAGTCGCGGGAACTGATACAGAGAAACGTAGTCTAGCAAAAGCCACTCCTTATTCTTTATCCCAAAATCAAGCATGCACAAACGTCACATGTTAAAACTTTCGAAATGGAGTATCTCGTAACTCACCAAGTATCAAAGGGAATCCAATCAAATATATTTCATATGAAATTGCTCGACGACTCACACTCGCACAACCCTTCTTTTACAGTAGCGGCCAAAAAGGTCAAGGGGTGATTAATTCATGAATTCGCACACCGCCGTAGCGAGTGTGCCCACTGAGCCCACCACGGTGGGACATCACATCACAATTCCATCTCCGATTCAGGTTTCTCGGACGATGGCACATCACCCCCCAAACAAGGGAGGGTTGGGTGGGCAAAACACAAAATCCGCCATACGGCTGTGTAATGCTGTTGCTAAAGGTTTCCCACCACCCACCTCAGCCAAAGGCTTCGTGGGAAACACGTATGCAAAGTCAATCAATGCATGCCGGAAAATTTCAAGTCAGAATTTTTCCAAAATTTGGGAAAGAATAAAGACTTATCAATCACGATTGAAAGTCGTCTTATTCTTTATCCCAAAATCAAGTATGCACAAACGTCACATGTTAAAACTTTCGAAATGGAGTATCTCGTAACTCACCAAGTATCAAAAGGAATCCAATCAAATATATTTCATATGAAATTGCTCGACGACTCACACTCGCACAACCCTTCTTTTACAGTCGCGGCCAAAAAGGTCAAGGGGTGATTAATTCATGAATTCGCACACCGCCGTAGCGAGTGTGCCCACTGAGCCCACCACGGTGGGACATCACATCACAATTCCATCTCCGATTCAGGTTTCTCGGACGATGGCACATCACCCCCAGCCTCAGCCACTCGTGCGAGACGCCGAAAGTCGATGGAGATCCTGGCCCCCAATTCTGTCTTCGATATTCCCCTTGATGGATAGTCGGCGATGTTCGAGCTCGTATTTACGCGCTCGAACCAAGGATTGATGAAGCAATCGTCTAGCAAAGCATGCGTTGCACTCACTATGCGGCTGCCAGCGTCATTCTCGCTCCTGCCGTTGACCATGGAATGCAATGCTCCTTCATTGTCTGTGAAAACAATCAAGTGGCAATACTCGAAGAGCTGAGCCCAAACGTGTATACCGCACCAAATCGCAAAGCGCTCGAGCTCGAAGATGGGGTTTTCGCTCCCAGCTGCATTCAAGTCTGTCAAAGTAGCTTCGTCAAGATACACACTGAAATGACCAATGAAAGCACCAGACTCAGAGATCAAGATACCACCAATGCCAGCTCGCGAATCATCATTGGAGGCATCGACGTACAGATGCCAGGTGAAGCAAGATCGGTCAGCTATGCAGCGGGCTGGAGCGCAAGCGATATGCTGCTTAAGGAAACCGAGGGCATCTAGGGTACCGGGACTTAACCTACCCCCACCCTTCGCGACGTGCCTTGAAAGCTCCTTGAAGGCCAGCCCCGCTCGCTGTCCAGAGATCTGCTGCTCTGCAAATTGCAACCTTCCCCTCAATCGCTCACCATCTTTGCGATTCAAGAATGAAGACAGCACGACCTCGTCGATGAAGCCAACCAGCTCCTCTCGCCCGTGCTCGGTGTTCTCGAAGTAGATAAAGCCCAAACCAGACTCCTCCAAGTTGATTTTTAAGCCCAGCACCTTCGCAATGGGATCGAACGTCGTCGCTTTGTCTGATGATGTCGTCCATCCCAAAATCAAGAAAAGACAATCTGCGCAAAGCTCGAAAAGCGTGGACAAGCATGGCACCTCCGATCCCACAAAATCATCAAAATACACCCCGCCCAGTGTAGCAAGAAAACGCAGACTCCAATGGATCCCTTTACCAAGCGATGTTCTGCATAGGAGTGCACGCTGGATCGAGCTCCAAAAGGCAGGACAAGTTGTCCGTATATTTCGGTGCTTTTGGAATCCGGGTTCCATACTGCTAAGAACCCGTCAGAGATGGATTCAGGGTGCAATGCAAGATTTTTGCAAGCTTTCGCCAGTTCCAAGCGCGAGTGGTCAGCTTCGAAGGTTTCCAAACAGATCGCAATTTGTGGATGCGATAAGACAAAGCGCAGCAAGCATCCGCAGTATGGACAGTTCTCGTGTCACTGGCGCTGGTTGTCGCATTCACGCCAGACTCTAAATAATTGTCGAGGGGCCGGCATTTGCCTCCCTGTCGAATCCCGAACCGCCGCGTGACACTGCTTCAGCTGGCAGACCCTTCTCATCCACCGACCCAAAAAGCCAGCTCGGCCGAAGCTCATCCTTTGGAGTGCCGAAGTTCTTTTAGCCCTGTAAACTCCAGAAGCTGGAATGGGACCGCTAAGCTCAAAAACCCTCGGCAATGTCACCCACTATGGAATCGTCCTGGTGGCCACTTGCCTCGAGGAGCTGCTTGAAGACAGCCAATCGCTTGCTCCGAAGAACCCCAGCGCAATTCTCACTTATGCGACGTTTTGTCTGTTTCTCAACCCGCTCAAGTTCCCCGAACTTTCCCACTTCCAAAGTCAGCTCCGAGATGCAAGCTTGTCAATGGTAGTTTTAAGCTCAGTGGGAACCCCGGAAATGAAATGCCTGGGATGGGTCGCTTCAAGGGACTTGGCTATGAACTCGTCAGGTGTCCAAGAAATGCCTACCACAAATGAATGATGAACTGAAGAAGTTTTGGGGACAGCTTCCGGGGGGTCGGTTGAAAAGGTCCTTAAGACTGTCAGACACGCTCTGAGGCATCAAATCAGGACCTTTGACGACGAATCCCACCCCGGTCCATGGACAAGTGCAATGTTTCATGCGCGAATCAAATCTGATCACGTCGTCCTCAAATTTCACTCTCGTACCGGTAAGATGCGAGCATTCCACAACGGGGCAAGGCTTGTGTCAGTTTGCACCAGATTTCTCAGAATCGAAGTTGGAAACCTTCACTACAGTGTTCAAGTATGGCAAAGAATTGTTGGGTCAATGTGGGTTGTGGTTTGTATGTTCTTAGGCAATGCAATACTTGTGAAGACTGCATCGGGACACTTCTGGCGCAAGAAAAGTGGTCAATGGGAAGCTTGCAGAGCAGACGACTTCCGAAGACCATACGACCCGCCGTGACAAACGAACCCACAGTGAACGAAAACTCACCTTGATCCCCACAACCTCCAGCTGGACTCTCCGAATCCAGGAGCTGGGCTGGGCCCATGTGCGTAGACTGCAAGCAGCGCTAGCAACCCGGCAGGATGTTGACAAGTGGATTAGAAGACTTGACCGGCTCCAGGTCGGGGGACTTGGGCTCGGGGAGCTTAAGTGTCTCTGGGCCAAGCTTCGAAGCAGACTCATCCACCCCAAGCAGTCTGCGCATGCGAGCCAGCAGACAAGGCCTCCACGCGAGGGTTCACAATTGCATTGTCTGGCAGACGGACCTCAGCTTCAAGTTTTTTTTTGTTGGGCAGAAAATCTGCTTGTGTCGATCGTGACGACACAACGCTCTCTCTAGGGAGGGTGTTGTCAGCTCCCACTCTGTGACAGCTACAGGCCCATGTTCGAGACATAGCTCAGAATTCCGTACTTTTGAGCACTGACGATTCACAGGCCTACGGCCCGCTGCTCGCACGATCGTAGGGGCTCTAAACTC
>CAJNDV010001150.1:2484-15542 GCA_905221635.1 Symbiodinium sp. CCMP2456
GGGTTTAGGGTTGAGGGCTTAGGGTTTTGGGTTGAGGGTTTAGGGTTTAGGGTTGAGGGTTTAGGGTTTAGGGTTTAAGGTTTAGGGGAGGGTTTTGGGTTTAGGATTGATGGTTTACCTAAAGGATCATGGGACTTAGTAAGTAGGGTTATATTTAAGGTAACCATACTTATATTTACTTATAACCCCAAGTAAGGGACCTGTAACTTACAACCTACCTTCTTACTAAGTCCCATGATCCTCCAAGTAGGCTTTAGGGTTGAGGGTTTTGTGTTTAGTATTGACTGTTGCGGACTTGGGATTAAGGCAGGGATCTAAAGGGGTTTTTACAGGGCTCCTGGATTTTATGATGTCTCATAAGGTTCTACAGGGCTTATTGGTTTTAAAGGGTTGGGATTTCGGGTTTAGGGTTTTGGCGCTTGCTTTTCGGGCTCAAGGATCTGGGTCTTTATTCTCAAAGGGTCTATGGTAGAAACTTCCCACATGTTCACACTTTACCGCGCCACTTCCAGCTGCCTATGTCCGTCGTCGGGGATGTAACGTAAGAATCACAATCCTGGACCGTCTTGGAACTCATGGCATGAAACCCCAAATCGCCTAAGTTCAATCCTAAAACCCGCAACCCTCCAAGAAGTTAATCCTGAACGATGCCCCGTAAACCTTACAGAATCCCTAAGGAACAGAACTCGTGCAAATCAGATCCCTATAACTACATGTTTACCCTTAAGCCCCGTCTGAAACTCTGCAAGAACACAACAGCTCTCACAGCCGCAGCTTATTATAACTGCCTCTAGGATAGGATGGAAAACAGGATAGAACCCTCTAGCTGCCTCTAGGATAGAACCCTACACCCTAAACCCTAAACCCTATAGCTGCCTCTAGGATAGGACCCTACACCCTAGAACCTAAGCCCGATAGCTGCCTCTAGGATAGGACCCTGAACCCTAAACCCTGGGATGGGATAGAACCCTAAACCCTAAACCTTAAACCCTAGGATAGGATAGAACCCTAGGATGGGATAGAACCCTAAACCCTAAACCTTAAACCCTCCTCTAGTATAGGACCCTAAACCCTACTTAAACCCTAGGATAGGATAGAATCCTTCAACACTCAGAGCCGGAGTGGCTCGAGCTCCATGATCCGCCGTCTTAGCTCCTCAGCGCGCGCCTGTGCAGTCGCAGGTTCGGAGGTTGGGGTTTAAGTTTAGGGTTTTGGGGTGTTTAGGGATTTAAGTTTTAGGGTTTTGGGGGTTTACGGATTTCAGGTTTAGGGTTTAGGGTTTGGGGATTTAGGGTTTGAGGATTTAGGGTTTGGGGATTTAGGGTTTCGGGGCTTAGGGTTTAGGGATTTAAGGTTTGGGGATTTAGGGTTTCGGGGCTTAGGGTTTAGGGATTTTGGGTTTGGGGATTTAGGGTTTCGGGGCTTAGGGTTTAGGGATTTAGGATTCTGGGTGTTGGGGTTTAGGGTTTTGGGGGTTTGGGGTTTAGGGTTTGGGGTTTCGGACGTAGGAATGAAAGGGTGTAGAGCCAGGAGGTTACGGAGTGGTATGAGTCTAAGCTCAGGTCTCTTCAGAGGTGTTTGGCGTAATTTGGGCTTGTGTGGTTTGATGGTTTGTGGTTGCTCTAATCTGAGGACTTGCTCACAAGTGGAGGGGTGCAGAGCACAAACTGAGGCTTTCCATCATTTGGGGCATAGAGTATGTGGCTCCTGGAGTCGGCCCCAGTGCGCCAGAAAGCTTTCCTTGATGAGGATAAGGGCATGAGGTTATAGAGATGTTGGTACTGCCCCTGTCACAGTCTGTATGAGGGGTCATACCAAGGGCGACACACATATATATATATATATATGCACATATTCGTCTATTTGTATATTTACTTATTTGATAAGCATTATCAAATTGCTACAGGAGTGGGGCAGTATTGAATAGATATGGTGTTTGGCTCATGGCAGCGACTCGTGACGACTACAGAGCTTTTCCGCCTTGCGTTCCTTCTCTGGGGCAAGCATGGATACTCTTGCGCGCTTCGTGATGCGCAAAGTCATAAACCACCAAGACGAACCCCCCAAAAACCTCATCTGTTTCGCCTTTTGTCGAAAGAAACCTCAGCCCCAAGCCCTCATGTAGAACGATGACGATCGCAGCAAGGAGGTCGGGCTTGAAGCCCTGGGATTTGTGGCTTAGGACTTGCCGTTGCGGCTTGGGTATCTATTTCTCTACCAACCTCGAAGCCCGAAGCACGAAACCCCCAAACCCTTAAACGCTAGATTCCCGATGCTCAGCGGGGTTTAGGTTTCTGAACCCTAAACCCCCTAAACCCCCTAAACCCCTAAACCCTGAACCCCTAAACCCTGAACCCCAAAGCCCTAAGCCCTAAACCTTAAACCCAAAGCCCTAAACCTTAAACCCAAAGCCCTAAACCCTAAACCCTTGACCCCAAGCCCTGAACCCTAAACCCTAAGCCCAGAACCCTAAACCTCAAGCCTCAGCCCTAAGCCCTAAACCCTAAACCCTAAACCCCCAAACCCCTAAACCTAAACCTCAAGCCTCAGCCCTAAGCCCTAAACCCTAAACCCTAAACCCCTAAACCGTCTCTACCCATCAGGGGTCCTGGTCATCCTGGGTCTCGTCGCCGGTCACAAGGAAACGGTTGTAGTCGGGTGCCTCAGCTTCGGGTCAGGAGAAGAGGCAAGAAGAGTTTAGGGTTTGGGGCTTTGAGGGTTGAGGGTTGAGGGTTTAGGGTTTAGGCTTTGAGGGTTAAGGGTTTAGGGTTTAGGGTTTAGGCTTTGAGGGTTGAGGGTTTAGGGTTTAGGCTTTGAGGGTTGAGGGTTTAGGGTTTAGGCTTTGAGGGTTTAGGGTTTACGGTTTAGGGTTTGGGGTTTAAGGCTTAAGGGCTTAAGGTTTAGTCTCGAAACCTAAGGTTTGGGGTTTAGGATGTAAGGGCTTAGGGTTTGGGGTTTAGGTTTTCCGGTCTCTGATTGAAGGGCGTGGAGATCACGAAGACAAACGATAAAATTCAATGAATAGAAGCCTCACAGCAGAAAAAAAAACGCCTGCACTATCAGGCACCTAAATAACAAGCTGAGGATATTTGCTACAGCATACTGACTAGCAGTATAAGGATTTGCAACAATAGTTCTCTTTGAAGCTGTGAGAACTTTAAACCACGATGGACACGAATCTTTGAACAGGACCCGGAGAGTGGCCGTAACATGATCCCTACATGAACTCATATCATCACGGGGCCTATAGTGCCTGTAGCGCCAGCAAAACGAGGTGACTGCAGCTGAACCCTCACCACAAACACTTGTGATTCAGAGCAAAGGAGCACCATGGTAGTGCCAATTGAACTGGCACACGCAGTGGGTTTCTGGAGTCATAGAGCCCAAGACAGTGCTAACTGCGGCTGGCACGTCCTGCAACAAACGTGCAGCATGTTGAGAATTGCGGGGTTCGGGGCTCGATGTTTACGGGTTTAGGGTTAAGTGCCGAATGCTTCGGGCTTGTCTGAACAGGTTCAAGAGAACCCTCAATAGAAGCGCGAATGAACCCAATGGCACCGAAGCTTCTGAGCATAAGCCTAAACCTCAACCCCTGAACCCTACACCCTAAACGCTAAAGAGCCCAAAACCCTAAACCCTGGAGCTACTCAGCTACTCTAAGTTCAGTCTTTACCCAGCCTGTCGCCCAAAAAGCTACCTTTCTATTTAGAGTGTATAGGACCATAGGATCTCCAACTTGGGATTTATGGGTTCGGATACACAGAGGTTCAGGGTTTAGGGTTTAGGGTTCAGGGTTCAGGGTTCAGGGGGGTTTAGGGTGTAGGGTTTAGGATTTAGGGTGAGGGTTCAGGGTTTAGGGGCTCAGGCTTGTGGGACTGACCCGAATCCCAAGACTACACCCCGAAACCTGCCTTGAAGCAATCAGAACAGGAAAGCCTCAAAACGTAGGTTCGCTCGGGTCAGAGGAAACCCCCTAAACCCCTAAACCCTAAACCCCTAAACCCCTGAACCCCTAAACCCTAAATCCCTAAACCCTATAACCCTAAACCACTAAACCCTAAAACCCTAAGCAAACCCAGCGTCGAGGCTTCGTTGAGGGTTTCGTCCTGGACGTTCCGGAAGGTGAACTGATATCTGTAGTCGTGGAAGACGTGATGCCCTCGGCCCGAAACTTGGGGGTTATAGAGTTTAGGGTTTAGGGTTTAGGGTTTAGGGTTTAGGGCTTTTGTAGCATTGAACAAGATTCAGTTTAGGGCTTATAGCATTTAAAAAGTTTCAATAGTTTACGCTTACAGCCTGTAAAAAGTTTCAATATATCAGGGTTTAGGGTTGAGGGATCTAGGGCTGAGGGATATATGGTACTCTAAACCCTAAACCCTAAACCCTATAGGGATCAGGGGTCGCCAGGGAGCAGCAGCAGCAACCGAGAGGATCTACAGTTGCCTCTTACTGCAAAGCCCTCAAACCCAATCCTACCTTAAGGACGAAACGACCCTTTAAAGTAGGGTTTAGGGATGTTTAGGGTTTAGGGTTGAGGGTTAGGGGCCCTATACCCTTATACCAGGAATCCCTAGAACCTTAAACCCTTTTAGGGTTCATTTCGTCCTCAAGGTACAGGCAGGATGACTCAGGACCTGAAAAAACTGCAGCGCTCAAAAAAGCCGAAACCTTTCAAAACCCGAAATCCCTGAATTCCGACCGCCCTTCCCCCGCCAACGCCAAAAGCCTTAGAGCCCTGCAGCACTTTGCCCTAAACGTGACGCCTCGCATCTTACAGGTCTGCACCTCAAGATAATGCCTTTTTCGTTATCTCTGGGCATGCAGTTAGATAGCCACTCGCCGGCATAATGGCTCCTTCAGTTGCGTATGGCTTAATGCAAAAACTACCTTCAAACTGCACAAAACCTGAAGCGCCGCATCTGAGCCGGCGGAACACGCCACACATGCAACCACTTCAACCTAACACCAAACCTGCACCCCCAAAGTTCGTAGAAGTGGTTCCAAACCGGAAATCCCAGGCCCTAGGCCCCAAGCCCTAAATCTCTGAAGCCTCTGAAGCCGAACACCTAAACCCTGAACCCCAATGCCCCCTCTGTCTCCGGTGGCTGGGGCCGGAGCGGATATTTATCTTCGCTCGGAAGGGTAATTTCAGATAGGACCTTGGCATTAAATCGGTCAAGTATATAGGTAGCTCTCTAAGTAAAGGTCCCTCTGTAGGTCCCCATTATACTACGGCACTCTTGTAGAAAGGGCCCTGAAAGGGACCCTAATCTAGAGAACTACCCGTATAGAGTCGTTGCTTTGTGAGCTTTAGTCGGGCACGGTCCTCCGCCCGGTAGACCCTAAATCGGGCCAGGCTTTGACGCGGTTTTGTATGGCCGTCTAGGACATCTCAAGGTACAGGGCCAGGAGGCCCTGTAGGCTTTTTAACAGACGGGTCTAAGGTCGTGGCCTGAATAGTTAGAGTATGTTAGAATAGGGCTTTGGGCTCTTATTCAGCATACTTAGAACGCTAAGGAATGATATTGGTAGTTATTCAAGCTTCTGTAGTAGTAAAGGTTAGCTGGGAGTTCTGAGTAAATGCTGGGAACAGAATATAGCAGCTTCAGCAGAAACGGAGATCGCAAAGCAGGCGTGCGGCGTCCTAAAATTTAGAGTCTATATGGTATATGAACCTTAAACCCTTTTAGGGTTCATGTCGTCCTTAAGGTTGATTGAATGTCTAGAAACTTGCGTGTTAAACTTTGGTCAGCCAGAGGGAGTTGGAAGGGTTGAGGGTAGTGGCGAAAGTAGGCGCCACGTCATTAATGTAGGGGCCTCAATAATTAGAAGAGGGTTTTGGGGTATGCTATACTATAATAAGTTATAATAAGGAACCCCCAAAATAATATTGGTAATTATTTAGGCCCTTTTTTAACCCTTTAGACAGCTTAATCCGTGGTCCGATTTGTTCTTTCTGTAGGATAAAGGGGAATTTAGGGTCAGAGCTTAGGGAGTGCTAGCAGCTGGGGTTCCGGCTTCATGGTTGCAAGGTAATTTTAACAGATTTCAAGCGCTAACAGCCAAACTGGACAGTCCTGTTCTGATTATCACAGCCCCTAGATTAAACCAAATGCAAGTCGACTAAATTCAATCGCCGACCAAGGTGCACGCGCCAGGCCCTGCGTGGCAGTCGTTGTGGTACCGGCCAGGTCTCACAGGGGAATGTCTTCGAGAGCCAGCCGAGGGTTCAGGGCGTTATTGGTTTCGGATGTCGGAGAGAATTTGTAGGGTGGGGCTCGTCTAAGTATGCTGTTTACACTTCTGGGTAGCTTAAGTTATGATGTTACGAATGCGCAAATACATGTCAGTATTCAAACTGATATTATAGCTCGTAATGTTTACTACTGAATTGGGGTTACAGGCTCAGGAGAACCATCATGTAATTTCGACGAAGAGGAGAGGAAGTACTTGTGACAAAGGCCTTGGCTCGTAAAGGGCCGATGGCTGAAACCCTTACTCATACATCAACTTCCCGCCCTGATAAGGCTATTTCCCCTAAACGTAATATAAGGGCCTTAAGAATTAGAATCGGCCCATTATATCATAAGTATAATAAGGAACCCCCGAAAATAGTATAAGTAATTACCCCAAAGCCGAAACCTTACACTTTTTGAAGTCTCGGGGAGCCTCGTCCTACGATTATTAGTCTTATTGTTCGTATTCTGACTAGCATTGTTATTAATGTCCTTGTTATGATCAATATTCAGAGTATTGTTATTGTTATTGTTACTATGATTGTCATTATCGCAAAAACTATTGCAATTGGTGTGATGATTATGAGCATTATCATTGCTGCTACTACGCTTTTTGCTATGCTTGTCACTTTCATTGCTTTTATTGTCACTTTCATTGCTATTGTTACTATTTTGTTATTGTTGGTATTCTTATTGTGGGAGCCTCGTCCGACCACTCCAGGGTTTTCCGGAGGTTGGTGATGGAGAATTGAAGCCTTGAAAAAGAGCTCAAGCTTTAGGCTTCAGGGTTTGGGGTTTAGGGTTTAAGGTTTGGAATCTGGGGTTTGCTGTTTAGGGTTTCGCGTTTGGGGATTGAGATTCGGGTTTAGGGACTAGGATGTAGGGATTTCGGAATTAGGGTTTAGGATTTGGGTTTAGGTTTTGGGATTCTTTGTTCAGGGTGCGTACAATGTGGGGCCTCGTGCTTCGGGTTCAAGGCACCAGGGTGTAGGTGAAGGTTTAGGTTTCAGTTAGAGCCGTGACTTATGGTTTCGGGTTTAGGTCAGCCAACTTCCACACAATTCTGGCCTTTCTTATCCCGGTATTTGGGGCCTAGAAGCAATCATGATGGGTACTCCGGGACCCGGACTTAAACCCTAAACTCCAAACCCCTAAACCTTAAATGCGGAAGTTGCATCCTAGCAGCTCTCGTCGCAGCTTCGATGTGTAGACGAAGCGCAGGGTGGCGAGCGAATAATCCGACAAAGCCATGATTTGCTTTTTGTTTAGGCTTTGGGGGTTTGCTTTGTTCGAGGGCTTCTTCGGGTGCGGCCTTGGGGCTTTAGTGTTCTTCAAAAGTCTTGCAACTTTTCGACATACCAAAAGGGTTCTATGAGGGTGCTGCAGGGTTGTGGTTTAGGACTTTGAGCTTCGGGAATGAATGGTTCGGGGGGGTTAGGGGTTACTTGTCGGGCTTAATTTCAGGGTGTCCGGTTGGAGTTGGAGTGCATGGTGTTCGTATCCCGCACGAAGACACCATTTCCGAAATCCTAAGCCCTAAACCCGGTACTACACTAAACCCCAAAACGAGGCTTTTGCGCTATAGGTTTCTGCTGTGCTCCGGCTCAGAGGTGCGATGCGAAAAGCTGCTGTCAGGCCTCCAGCATTGTCAAGCGGCGGCGTGGCTACAATTCGTTTTAGTCCTTGTGTTGGACTGTCGTTAGCGATAGAAATTGGACTGTCTGCGTGTCCGCATGTGCATCCATGTAAAAAATGGTTTGAGTGGTTAGCTGGTAGTGGTAGGGCAGCAGCAGCAGCAGTAGTAGCAGTAGTAGTGGTAGTAGTAGTGGTAGTAGTAGTAGTAATGGTAGTAGTAGTCATAGTAGTAGTAGTAGTAGTAGTAGTCGTCGTCGTCGTCGTCGTCGTGGTCGTAGAAATAGTACAAGTAGCATAAGTAATAACTAGTACAAGTATAGTCAAGTAGTCGTAGTATATCACTTGCATGCTAGAGAAGCTTAAGCCCAAGAGTGCTAATACGCCCACGCCCCCCGCACTACGTACAAGTGTCTGCAGGGGCATACAATGCGTACTAATCGAGTTCAACAGCAATGAGGAAACTGTAACTACAAGCGATACCCAAATGAGACAAGTCCTCAAAACCCGGGTTTTCGGCTCTAAGACATAAAACAAAAACTATGGATAACTGCAGCATCACGAACACCACGATAGCTTACTGCTCACAGTAGTACTGCAGGACTATTGGTAGCATATCCAACAAAGGTAATAGCCTTATATATATATATATATACATATTTCATATATGCATTAATATTAACACCGATGGTACCGTAGATGTAATTCTCAGAACAACCGCTGAGGGGCAGACGATGATTTGAAGCCATCCTTCTGGAGGCACCTGGCTTCCCTAAACCCTAAACCCTAAACCCTAAACCCTAAACCCTAAACCAGGAAAAAAGTCAGACAGACGAGACTTCGGAGTTTCAGTTCTCAGGGGCTTTTAGGGGTTTGGGGGTTTAGGGTTTAGGGTTTCAGGCGTTTAGGGCTTTAGGGGTTTAGGGTTTAGGGGTTTAGGGGTTTAAGGGTTGAGGGGTTTAGGGGTTTAGGGTTTTCCGGTTTAGGGGTTTAATTTAGGGTTTTCCGCTTTAGGGCCTTCAGGGCTCATGGCTTAGATTTTGTATAGGGATTTAAGAGTTGGGGTCTGGATTTGGATTCGGATCAAGGCTTGGTTTGGGAGACTAGGGCGATGGGCCTCGTAGGATTGAAATCCATACAAGAGACGTGCATCCAGGATTCCTGAATCTCAAATTCACAAAACCCGCCAATCGAAATCGCAAGCCCTAAAGGTTTAGGGTTTAGGGGTTTAGGGGTTTAGGTTTAGGGTTCGCGAGCCCTAAAGCCTGAACCTCTCAGCCGTCTAGACCCTCAACGCTTAACCTCAAACCCGAAGCACTAAACCGGAAATCCCGAAACCTCTGAATCTCTGAACCTCGGACTCAAGCCGTCACCTTCTCATTCACAATGCCACACCTTGTACCTCCCAACAAATGCCTTGCATAACCACACACACAGACCCTAAGCCCTAATCCCTAAAGAACAAAACTAGGGCTTACGGGTCTTGTGGGTTGGGGTTTAGGGTCTGATGTCGGGGTTAGGGTTTAAACCTAGGGTTTAGGGTTTAGGGAACCTGATGCAGACCTTAATCAGGTACACCCAGCACTCTGACAAATGAAGTTGCGCAGGGGGGAAATTGCCTTGCCAAGAGCCCGCAAGCCATTGGGCACATCTTCGAAGAGGATGTCCTGCACAGGTGCCGGCAACTTCCACCCTCATACCTGAACCCTGAAAACCCCAACTCGGGGACCATGGTGACGAAATTAAACAAGAATCCTTGTCCTTAAAGACGAAATGAACCCTAAAAGGGTTTAAGGTTCATATACTATTTAGGGATTCATAGTATAAGGGTATAGGGCCCCTACCTGGCAATTTCGTCCTTACGGATCTGGGCCTCTCTCGCTTAAAGTGGGGCCTTAAAGAGAAGCTCCCTAAACCCGAAACCCTGAACCCTGAGCCCTAAACCCTAAACCCCTGAAGGCTCGATGTCAACAGGAAGCGGGAGATGCAGCGCTCAATCGGGCTGAGATTCGCTCGAGACGTACCGATTTTGGGGCTTACCGAAACCCCCAAAAGTAGGTAAAATAATGGCCCCAAAACCCATACGTTCCCTACTTTGGGGGCTTACCGAAAATCCTCTGAGCTCACGACCGAGACCCTGGGCTGCAGGATGGGTGACTTGTTTGGTTACTCTTGTTATAGGACCCCGACCATAAAACAGGATATCCAAGACACAGGCGCCGCAATCCTGCAGTCTAGGTCCTTCAAGCCTCAATTCTCCAAAGAGTGCAAGCCTTCACGGCACCCTTTCTCTCCCTAAACCAGTCAAATGGCCTCTGACGGAGCCAGGTAGCCCGGAAAGCGGAAGTATTCCGGAATGATATATCCTGACGCAGACGCCCGAGAGGATCTAACAAGTAGATCCCCCAACTTGGGACCCAAACTACGCAAGGGTACTTTATAGGAACCCCCTTAAGGGATCGATTTGTTGGATCCTCACGGTGGTCTGGGGAAGAGCTTGATGTTGAAGAGTTGCTTGGCGGTCTTCGGCACTGTAGAGCTGTTGAGGGACGGGCTTGCTGGCTTGATAATGTGTGTGTGTGTGTGCTACTGTTGATGATAAAAATCCTGCACTACCTTAAAATATCCTAAACTATGGGGCCATTGGGGCCTACGGTATATTCAATACTGTTGATGATATAAACTTCCGGGTGAAATGCTGGTTGAAGCTCTCCCGGCTACACATGGCGATGTGTTTCGAAGTTAGGATGGCTTACCTACAGTATCCATTCTAGTTGCTGCTTTTGGTTAGCCCACTATATAGTTAGGATCCTATAATATCGAACAGGTTCTTTTCAATGGAGACTAGAAGCAATGTAGGAGCCTGAATTCTTGGAACAGGGTTTGGGGCTGCCTTTTAGGCATAGATATAACAAGGAACCCCTCAAAACAGTATTACCCTAAACCCTAAACCTGGAGGGTGCGCCCCTACATGATAATGGCTCATGGGCAGGAACTGGCCCGGTGAAGCCTGAGATTCCGTGATGCACTTCCGCAAGCAACTGTGAGTCGTGGCAGGCTTGCTAGTTTTTTTTGTTTTTTTAAATCGCCTCTTTTCCTTCGCCTGATAAGGAGTCCGGAATACCATGTTGGTAGGGTTTAGGGCTTAGGGTTTTTAGTGTTTAGGATGGCTTAGGTATACTCAACGAAGAAGGATCTCCATTAAAACTTAGTGGGCAGTCTTCAAGTATGGTTCCTGGAGTCTCTGGCTTCATAGAAAGACGATTCGGGATTTGAGGTTCAAGTTATAGGCTTTGGGCGTCGAGTTGATGGGCTCCAGGCAAGGGTTTAGGGTTTAGAGTTTACCGTAAGAACCCCAAACCCATTTTTTGTAGGTTCTTATTATAAACCCTGATATGGGATTTATAGGGACCCTACAAAAAAGTAGGCTTTGGGTTCTTAAGGTAGCGCAAGCCTATGTAAGCCTGCCTGCAGCCCTAAACCGACAATGCGAACGTCTGTGCGGACAAGAGCGCCTACAGCCTGAAGCAGCCTGAAAGTAGATTCAAGGTTTCTCATGAAGACACACGAACCAGCCGTGACTGCTAGCATTCCCAAGTGAACCCGATATAGTACTGAGGCCCCTGATTAACAACCTCTCTCCCGTAAGAAGAGACATCATTAACCTCCTGACATCAAGGACCTTGGAGGGGGAGTTTATTAATCAGGCTCTGCAAACTTAGACACCCCAGACCGAAAAAACAAACAATTTTGACATAGTATTCCTCTTGCGTCAAAAGTTCCACACTCATAATGAACTATAACCTTAACCCATAATCCTATGTTGGTAATCCTGCACCCTGAGACCTGATACTAAAGCAAGCTACAATTCCCAGGCCAGCCGGTCGGTCCTATAGTGGCATACATGGCCACGCGCCCGTTCTTCAGCTCTGCTTCACGCCGTCGATAGAACCTGATAAGCCAGAGCCGACCAGCTTTAGACCTCAAACAACCCCGCACGTTCGCTCTTCGAGACTGGACTTTGCGTTGCAGGTTTCAGGTTCATGCCTTCAAGAAATCTAGGCTCTTGGATTGACGGCACTGCACACCGACACATGTGCATGCATACACATAGACACACACAGAGACACCTACACCTCCCAAAATGACACAGAAACAACCACAGAAACATCACTTACGTTACCAACAATTGCATGCAGACAGCCACCCCTAAGAGCAAATCCACTCACACAAAATAAACGGAAAGAGGCAGACAGAGAGAAAGGGGCGGCAAAAACAGTAGTTCTGAGCGCCCAAAACCCAAAACCCCCAAAAAAGTGAGCCCCAAGCCCTGGACCACCCTTCAACAACAGCCAAAAAAAAGCAACCGAAGACCACCAAAGCAGCCTTGTGCACCAAAGCCCCATAACTTCCTCTACCTGAGCCGGCAAAGCCCTAAACCCTAAACCCTAAAGCCTAATGTAGGGGCCTTCATAATTAGAATAGGGCCTTGGGGCTTCCTTATTATACTTATAGTATAATGTACCCCCAAACCCTCTTCCAATTATTAAAGCCCCTACTATAGAACCCTATTATAGTAGAACCCTTTAAGGATCTCTTTAAAGGAACCCTAGTCCAACTACTAAAGCCCCTATAGTAAGCCTAGACTCAAATCTTTCAACCCTAGGCCCTAGTCCAAGGGAGATCCGAAGGCCCTTAGCCCTAATCGGTTTAGGGGTTTAGGGTTTAGGGTTTAGGGTTTAGGGTCTAGGGTTTAGGGTTTAGGGTTTAGGGTTTGGGGGCCTGAAAGGGTTCAGGGTTTAGGTAGGGTTTCGGGTTTGGGGTTTAGGGGAGATGAAGGTAGGTAGGATTCAGGATCCTTAGACTGGGCCTTGAAGTTACCAGGGTGGCTCCTTTAAGTAGCAGGCCCCCCAAAGAAATATTACAAACCCCAAAACTCAAACCCCAAACCCCAAACCCTAAACCCGAAACCGTAAACCCCAAACTCTAACCCTGAACCCCAAACCCTAAACCCCAAACCCTATACCCTAAACCCTAAACCCCAAAACATAAACCCTAAACCCTAGACCCCAAACCCCAAACCCTGAACCCTAAACCCCAAACCCCAAACCCCAAACCCTAAACCCCAAACCCCAAACCCTAAACCCTAAACCCTAACCCCAAACCCCAAAACATAAACCCTAAACCCCA
>CAJNDV010001151.1:726-12114 GCA_905221635.1 Symbiodinium sp. CCMP2456
CACCCGGCCACAATTCATTTTTTTCAGATTTCCAAGTTACATTTTCTTACTTCAAAGTCACTTATCCGAACGCTTGGAATCACTTTTTCGGGACCCGGATTTTCCAAATCACTTTTGAAAGTCACTTTGACCTTCACTTTATTTTCATAAAATAATTATTTACAAGTTTCCAATGCCAGGCTGCCGGGGGACCTCCCAAGTTTAGTGCTGCATACATCAAAACTCGGAGTCTACATGGCTGTAAAAAATCGTCCATGATGGGCGTCCCCGGAGTCTAGAGATGTCTGAGAACCTTTCAAGACGGATTGTTTCTGTTGGGCCCCTTTTTTGATTTGCTTCAGATCATCTCGGATCGGTTTAGGGTTTAGGGTTGGTTCCTGGATGATTAAAATAAGGGATTAAGGGATTGGGGGGGTATGTTCTAGCATGATCATAATAAGGAAGCCTAAACCCTAAACTTGGCCCTTAGCATTGTAAAAAAACATAATTAAGGAACCCTATGGAACAATACTACTAAGTTCGAGCTTCCATATTGTTGATGATATAAATCCTGCATTACCTTAAGGACCCTAAGCTATGGGAATTATGGTATATTCCTTGTTATGGGTAATGCAGGATTTATCATCAACCGTATTTCCCCGAAACTATTCTGCTCAATCAGGTCGTCAAGTTTGACTTCCTGCCGAGTTTGGAAGCTCAATCAATGCAGCAACTGCTTAAGGCTTAATATTTCTGGTGCTTGGGGCCTAACATCTCTGAAGCTTTGGGGCTTAAGCCCTGCGGGCCTTCGGGCTGTGTAGGGCTTTTTGGGGTGCTTAAGGCCTCAAGAGGACCAAAGGCCTCCACTTCAGATACACTCTGGCTGCTCTATGCACGGTTTCTGGAAGGTCCATAGACTCATTTCGACCCTAAACCCTAAACCCTCCACCCTAAACCCTGAACCCTTCATCCAATTCTGGTAGCGGCCCTTAGCTGGGGTCCCTCACTGAAGGAGCCCCTCCACCCGCTTTCCAGAAACTAGGGTTTAGGGGTCTGGCTATTTAGGTGGGACTGAATAGCTAGAATGGGGTTTTGTTGCATCTTCTACAACACTGATCTGGGGACTGCAAGGGAACAGTTTTGGTCACTGTTCCGACCCCCTTGGTTTTGGTAGTTCCCTAAACCCTAAACCCTTGCATTGGCGGCCTGAGGACGCGCTTTCAACAGCAGGGCAACGCCGCCCGGGACCTGCGAGCTCTCAAGGTGATGGAAAGGTTTCGGTAGGTACAGCGGATTCATAGAATTTGGACTCATAGAGCTTTTTTTTTTCATACGACTTCAAAAACTTCTCGTGGAGTTCTCATGGTATGTATGGTGGCGTTACACGTTTTTGTTGCCTACGGTGCGGCTGCTACCTTTTACGGCTTAGTGTTTTATCAGCCTCTAATGAGCTTGCATTGCCACTGAACGTTTGACTAGAAGTTTGGTTTTGAAGAAGCCCCCAAGCAAATAAAATAAAATAATAAAACCCTTGAGACAAAAACCTACCCAACAAGACGGTACAAAGCACTACCAAGCAAAAGCTGGATATGCGGGAACCTAACCTCCGCAAGCCTCAATGCAGAACCGTTCTTTTCGGTCTCAGGGTCTTGGGGTTGTCCCACATTAAAGCCTCTGGTCACGGCCGTGACAGTCTGGGTCTCGGGTTTCAGGGGTTCGTGTGACTACGGTTGCCTTACTTTGAGCTTGTTTCTAGCACCCAGTCGGCCACATCGTCCTCCAAGTACTCGGGCAGCCCAGATCACCCTGGATGAAACCCTAAACCCAAACCCCTAAACTCCCAACACCCCCCACCCCCAACCCCAAATAAAAACCCTAAGCCCAACACCCTCCAACCGCGCCCTCCTCCATAGTACCCTTGTAGATTTTTGACAGGAGCCCTTGAAGGACCCTAAACCCCTTGGTCCTGCAGCAGCTGCACCAACGCCCTAGCATTCTGCAGGAGCGAGAAGCGGGTGCTGGAAGCCAGCGTTGCCTCGCGAAGATCTCCGTTTAGGGGTTAGAGTGAAGGACAACCAATATAGGGGCCTTGATAATTAGAATAATGTTTTGGGGCCCATTATACTATCATTATAAGGAACCCCTGAAAATAGTATTGGCTGCCAATTAGAATAGGGTTATGGGGCCCATCATGCTATAATCATAAGAAGGAACCGCCAAGACTCTTGAGGCCCCTACACTAGCTGATTGGGTTCATGTAGAGGCTCCTCTAAGGGTTCCTTGGCGGATTCCTTCAACGATGAGTTTGGGTTTGAGGGTTTGGGATTTAAGGCTCATGGGTTCGACCTTAACCTACCAAACCCTACTTTTTTTTAGGGCCCCTATAATTTCCATAGTAGGGTTTAGAATAAGAACCTACAAAACAGTGTGGGTTTTGGTAGGTTAAGGTAGTGCTTAGGGTTGAAAGGCTTACGGTTTGGGCCGACTTCTGGGTCCGGTGGTTTGGGATAATGCAGAGGCCATAAAAAGTTAGAATACGGTTTTGGGGTTCCTTATGATGATGATGCAAAAAACCTATTCTAGTCATTAAGGCCCCTATATGTTGATTTCCAAGCCCCTAGAGTTAAGACCTTCAAACTCAAAGTGCCCACCGGCCAACAACCGACAGCCACAGCCGTAACTTAAGGTTATCCACACCCCTTGAACCCCGGAGCAAATCCTCAAGCCCAAACCTCTGCACTCGAAAACATCCCAAAAGCCCAAAACTTTATACACTCTAAACACCCTGAACCCTCAAAGCCCGAAGCCCTACACTCAAAACCCTAAGCCCTCAAAGCCCAAAACCCTGCATTGAAGAACGTGAACTGAACTCTCAAAGCCTAAAAACCCTAAACCCTCAACGCCCAAAACGCTACACTCCACCCCTAAGCCCAGCACATCTCAAGACCAACGCCCTGGCTACGCTGCCTTTGCGTCCTCAAGTGTGAGGAGTGTGTACTTCACAGTGACCTTCGAAGGAACATCGTCGACCAGGCTGATGACACAGTAGAGTTAACCAGGCTGATGACATAGTAGAGCTAAAGCTACAACAGGGCTAGGAGGTTCTACCAAAATATGATAGGGTCTTGGGGCGTACTACAGTATAGTTATGCATGCAAGGACTCGAAGGGGTACCACTCTGCTAGACTACAGCGTCTGGTCAGTTCCAGGGTTGACGGAACATACCTAAAAAAAAGCACCTTAATAATCAGAAGAGGGTGTTGGGGCCCAGTATACTATAGTTCTAATAAGGCCAAAGTAGGAAAGGTTATATCTTAAACCGTCTGCTTCTGGCTCTGACCTTCCGAACACCCTCCTTTCCACCAGACGCCGGGGGAAAAACCCGCAACCCTCAAGAGCCACGTCGCAAGCTTGGGTTGAGGGCTTAGGGGTCTAGGGTTGAGGCTTAGGGGGTCTAGGGTTGAGGGTTTAGGTGTCCAGGGTTGAGGGTTTAGGGGTCTAGGGTTGAGGGTTGAAAGTTTAGGGTTCAACTGCTTCCTGGAGCCAATGATATAGGTCTGGACAGCCACGGTTGGTGATATAAATCTTGCATTACCCACAATAAGGAATAGACCATAATTCTCAGAGTCCAGGGTCCTGAAGGTAATGCAGGATTTGTATCATCTACAGCAGTATCAGCATCTGTGCCTATTAAGCCCATGAAGCTGGAAGCACAGAACCTATGCCTGGTTGGCCCCTAAACCCTAAACCCTTTGAAAAATATTTGTGAATAAGATCCTCTTCTCAAGCGGAACTATAAAAGTGTGCCAGAAGACTATATACCTACTGCTGATGATACTATTCCTGTATTGCCTTAAGGATCCTAAGCTATGGGAATTCTGGTCTATTCCTTATTATAGGTATGCAGGACTTATATCATCAACCGGAGTATGACATTTCAAAGATGTGATGCGTGCACCAAAATGACCACACCTTTCACAATGCCTGTCGCCGTTCCAACCAAGTGCGTGGAAGACGAAAGCTGCGTGAGGAAACGATGAGCTCCCTGCGAGTGAAAGTAGGCTTCTACCGGACTATGGCAGTAACTAAAACCCTAAACCCTAAACCCTAAACCCTAACCCCTAAACCACTAGATCATGGACTTCCAACCAAGTCTGAATTGTCAACAGATGCTCCGAAGTCAGAGACTCCCTTAAACAAGCACCACAGCTTCCCCTGCTCTGAGCCTAAGCCTCTAACCCGAGCCATACCCTAAAGTGTAACCACAACCCAGCCGACCCGAAAGCGCCCCTAACGCCTCTACTCTAAGCTCGATTCCCAAACCCTACAACTCAAGCCCTAAACCCTAAACCGGCAATATTCAAGTCTTAATTCTGGCTTGCTGGTGTCGAAGACGGCTTCGAGGAGGGAAACCTCCATAGAACCCAGAACCCTAAACCTTGAACCCGAAAGCCTATATGCGGGCTTCCGAAGATAGGGAACCCTACTCTAGTACTCCAAATAGTGGGTTCCCTAATATAAGGACCCAAAATAAGGCACCCCCTATTTTCGGAAACTCCCCTATAAATCCTGAACCCCGAGCCCCATGTAATCCCTTACTCAGGGATTCTGGAGTTTCTGGGGCCTGGGTGTCGATGTCGATGCTCCGTCGCTGGAGCCTCCATCAGTGAAGCCAAAAACCAGCCTAAATCTTGAACCCTGCCTAGGTCAGAGGCTGCACTGTATACTACTATTACGGGATTCGGCCTCGCCTTTTGGACCCTCATTCCATAATGGTAATATAGTAATGCATACGGAGCCTCTGGGGGTATTAAGTCGTGCAGATGCAGAACCTTAACGCTCAGAGCTAACCGTTTCCGGCTGAGGTCCGCAAACCCTAAAGTCTAAATGGGGAGGAGACATGCCCAGAGAACCCAATACCCCTTAATGGAATATGCCGTAAATTATAGCGGCCTTAACATTATGATGTAAGGTATGTTCCTTAATTAAGGGGTATTGGGTTCTCTGGGCGCATGGCTTGCATGATGTTTCGCGCACCATCTTCTGCTTGTCCAGGGGCCTTGAGAAACGAAACAATGCACGGGCCTCATAAGGCGAGAGCTTAGGGCAATATTTTGTTTAGGGTTTAGGGTTTAGGGTTGAGGGTTTAGGGTTTCCTATGCAGTGTCGTTACCTTCTTGCCCAACACCCGACTTACCAAGGCAGAAGAGTGTTCAAGTGAACCTGCAAAGCCTCAGCGATCTGTGACCACTGACCCTATACTCACGATCGCAAAGGACACACTTACAACATCCTTCACAGTGAGATGGAATGGCATTCCCTGTGAGGCCTTGCTCAAAAAGACACCCGCTGAACTTCCCGCTCACGCCAAACCATATTTACCCTCAACCCTAAACTCAAAGTCCTAAACCCCTATGCACTAGAAATCGTGAGCCTAAACCCTATCCTTAGTGGCTGAGTACCCTAGCCCAAAAAAGGTTAACCTTTTGAATTATAGTAGGATAATATTTGCCCCAAAAAGTTAAAGGTTACCTGCTCAGCTCCTAACGGCCCTAACAGTACCCTTTTTTACACCCCTTAATAGACCCCCTTATAGATCTCTTTCTGGAACCCTTAAAAGGTACCCTAAACTGTACCCTTAGTATCCTAGAAACCGAACCCTGAAAATGACCTAAACCCTAAACCCTAAACCCTAAACCTCTGTGACTTGAGCCCTGTGCTGTGCCTTAAAGTCTGCTTCATCGGCTTCCCAAACGTGACCTTCGGACGAGTCAAGGTCAAGCCAAGGGGCTCTTTGGGGCTTAGGGCTTTAGAGTTTAGGGTTTAGGGTTTCAGGGTTTCAGGGTTTAGGGGTTTGGGGCTTTAGGGTTTTAGGGTTGAGGTTTTAGGGTTTAGGGCTTCAGGGTTTTAGGCTTTGGAGGGGGTTTTTAGGGTTTAGGGGTTTAGGGTTTAGGGTTTTAGGGTTTTACGGTCTGGGGTTTGGGGTTCAGGGTTTAGGGTTTTAGGGTTGAGGGTTTAGGGTTTAGAGTTTAGGGTTTAGGGTTTCAGGGTTTAGGGTTTGGGGTTTTAGGGTTTTAGGGTTGAGGGTTTACGGTTCAGGGTTTACGGTTTGGAGTTTAGGGTTGAGGGTTTTCTGGTTTAGGGTTTCAGGGTTTTCTGGTTTAGGGTTCCAGGGTTTGCATAGCCTGTCTCCTGTGCAAACGCCTGTAACTGTCGAGGTGTTAGTTGGGTGGCCACTCTACATAAATCAACCCTAACCCCGAAACCCCATACCCCTAACTGCTCAGACACAGAGCACGTTGTGATGGGGGCTCCGGTCAGCCGCTCCGCCTCATCTGCGACATAGTTGTTAGACTCCTGAACACAAGCCGTTTAAATGACAAAGCCACACACACCACACGCCACCATGCATGACCCTAGAAAGCTCTGAAACCGCAATCCTAAGCTGGAAACTTCAACTCCATCATACCCAAAGCTGAAAGCCTGACATCCTTCAGACATGCAGGGGGCTTCGGGGGGTATCTTTTCCCATGCAGGGCATCTCAGGACGACAAGGGAGGCCCCCGACCAGAGGTTAAGGGCTCCGAGCTGGGTGGGGATCTGAGGCTTTCCGAAATTCACAGACCTGCGTGCTAGACCTCCTTACTGTAGGGGCCTTAATAATTAGAATAGGGTTTAGGGTTTTGGGGCCCATTATACTAAAATTATAAGAAGGAACCCCCAAAATAGTATTGGTATTTCTTAACCCCTGCACAATCCTGCACCCTGGAGATCCTGAACCCTGAACCCTCTGAAGCGTTAGGCCCTAAACCTTTGTCCCGAAGACCTACGTGAACCCCAAGCCACGACCAACAACGAGCCAATGCCTCGCTGGGAAGATAGAGATACCTCGTTTTTGATTGGGTGGACTTAGTCAGTAGGGCTCCTTGAAGGGTTCCTTAAAGGGCTCCTTAAAGGGTTCTATAAGGGTTCTATAGTGGAGGATACCTCGTTCAGGGTTGTTGGTACAGGCTTCTCAGGGCTTTAGAGCTCAAGGCTTTAAGGTGCAGAGTTTAGGAGTTTAGGCGCGTTGGTGTAGCTCAAAAAGGTTGGGTATGGGGTTCGGCTTTAGGGAACTCGCTTCGGAGGCGTTCGAGCTTTGCGATTATCACACGGCTGAAGAAAATAGTTCTGTATTAGCACAACCTCGCGCGGCTCTTCGCCGGTAGCTATATAGTAGTTTAACTTTATTCCTGGAAAATTAATTACTCCGCCACGCTGGCCTCATAAAACGGGTGTTGGGTCTCTCCGCTTCTCTGCGGCACATGTTCATGCTCTTCTCAGGATAAGCTGCATGTCGAATCTTTCGGCCCGGGGGTGTAGTGAAGCTTGCGACCCTTGTCATCCCCGAGTGTTCGTTTAGTGGTTCGTAGATTGTATGTTGTATGTGATATGTTGTACATGATCCACTATGAAACATGGTATGTTGCATAGTTTATTCTTTAGGGTAGTCTGTAGACTCAATTGATATCACATGGGTGGCACGCTTTCCTGAGCGCATTGCCCTAGATGCAATGCACGAAAACTAGAATCGATCTCTCGAGCGGTCGCAATGGATCTCTCCGACTAAGAACCCTCGAATCCCTATCCTACTGTTGATGATATAAACCCTGCATTACCTTAAGGACCCTAAATTATGGCAATTACAGTATATTCCTTAATATGGGAAATGCAGGATTTATATTATCAGCAGCCGTATCTAAGAACCCTTGAGTCCCAAGCCCGATCACAAACACAAAGGTATGTCAATGTGCAAGCAATGCTGAGGCATGACATCTCGCGCTCACGCCGGAGCTTGGGAGCATGCACTTGCACTTTTCGCAAGGGCTGGAGAGCTTCCGAACCGGCCTGCGCAGAGACAGCTGCCGGGCTCCGGCGTGAGCACCTTCCTCAGGAGCGGCTGTTCCATCAACGAATCCCGGGAACCTTGTTGCCTCGGCGTGGGACGTTGTCCACCTGCGTCGTCTTCACATGTCTTCACGTAGGCACGCATGGCACGGGCATTCAGCCGCTGCGACGGGAGTCTGGTTGATAATTCTTTGTTCTCAAAGGGACCTTTGCGGTGGCCGGAACAGGGTCTAGGCTTAGGGCTTCAGGTTGTAGAGGGTGACCAAAATCTACCAGAAAAACAGTATACACTCTAAAAACGATTACAATACATTGTATTTGGTATCATGCTTACAAAATACTATAGCAAACTGTAACATACTAGAATCTACGATTTTACGATCTCACAGGGCGAAGGGTGCAAGCACGACATTTCCGAAGAAACTCAGTGATTACGCTCTGGTCTTAAACCATAAACCCTAAACCAGTGTTGGGAGGAGGGTCCATGGCGCCGGGGGAAGGTCATTCTCACGGCGGTTAAACCTCTAGGATTGTGACACTATGTGAGGGCGAGTTCGACTGAAGATAGGAATGGGCCACGCGAGGACGCAAGCCTGACCCCTGCACCTCAAACTTGAGATCTCAGCCTCAGAACCCTCGAATCCTAAACTCATCGACCCTGCAAAGTGAAACCCGTAAACCCAAGACCCTTACTTAGACTCGAAACCGTTGACTCCGCCTAATGTACGGGCCTGAATAATTAGAATTTGGCTTTGGGTGCTCCTTGCTATAACGATAGTAAAAGATACTCCCAAACCCTATTCTAACTATTACAGTAAGGCCCCTACATTAACCCATTATAATAAGGAACCCCCAAAACCGCATTCCATTTTTTCTTTAAGGCCCCTAGATGAATCTCTGGAACCAAGCAACTGCTCTCCCAACAAGGCGTCACCGCGGATCCAGGAGCTCCTCTTGTCCTTCAGAGATGTCGGTTTATGGATTCAATAGGGACTCTTTTTTTGAGGGTTTAGGGTTTCGGGTTTAGAGTTTTGGGTTTTGGGACTGGGGTTTAGGGTGATTTTTGTCTACGATAGACGGACATTTACGACCGCACTCGCCACCTTGGGCACGTAGGGTTTAGGGTTTTTGGCTTAGGGAGTGTTCTGCCGCGAAACTCGAAAAACCCTCAAGCAAGGAATACTCCCTGAAAGTAGGAAGGCTATTGATGAAGGGTCCTTGTCTTAGATGCGCAGGCTTGAGGGATATAGGCTTCGATCATGATTATGATGACGAGGCCATTGATTTCTACTACTTGGCTTCGGGCTAGAAGTTGGCTTTACGGTTCTAGGTTGAAGGCCCCTTTTTCATAGACACTTTATAGAACTCTTATGGTACCCCCTGTAGTTACCCTGTAACTTCTAACCAGAAGGAACCGTATTCTAGGGCTCGCGAGCGAAGCTTCAGGGCTACTCAAAAGTGCTGGGCTCCTTTATGCTAAAACCTTTATACTATAACTATAAATAACATAAGAAACTCTCGGAATAGCATTGGTAATTAATTCGGCCTCTATAGTAAGCCCTCAAGACCCCAGACCCTCAACCTTGGTTGCCACTTACGCGTTGAACCCCAAACCCCCACCACTTCAGCCCAAACCACCCTTCATCTAGAAGCTTGAAAAATTGAAAAATTACCGTTTCAGGGTTTCCATGATGAGAACTTGGTACACTATGCACCAAAACCCTATTCAAAGTATTTAAAGCCCCTATCTTCCTGTAAAGTAACCGTTGCAGTGCCCTGATAGAACCCTTTCAAGGAACCCTTCAAAAGAACCCTCCTGAAAGTATTAAAAACCTGAATTGAGTAAACCCTAAACCCTAAACCCTAAACCGAAAACATTAATTCCTAAACCTTGCGTCTGAGACTGCGGCATACACGGCAATGCCTGAGGCTGACTCTTTTGGGTTTGGGGAGGGGGGCTTAGGCTTAGACTCCTACGTTACCTTACAGACCTATGGAAATTAGGCGGCAACCCTGGCTGGCTGTTGGGCTTTTGGTTGCCAGGTATCGGGTCTAGAGTTGTGGAAATTGATGCCGAAACGCTTGGACCAGTGAATGTAAACTTGTAGTGCACTCGGCCATCTCAATACATCATTCTGCGTAGTGTTCGAGGTTTGAGGCTTGAGGCCACAAACCATGTAATCAAGCCCGACAACACCCTGGATCAGTTCAATTCCCCACACGAGAATGCGAAGTGGTCAATACTGGAGTGGCTTGGCGGCGGCTGCAAGTGTGCCAACGAACACACTATGCATATACTATAACCATTCCTCTATATGCGATAACTAAACTAGAACACACTGTTTGCACTGCAAACCTACTGTGCACGAACTATTGCTGACATTGACGCCATCATCAACAATAAGCACAAGGCAGATGATGTTGTTGCACTGCTGGATCGTTCAGTCCAAAGAGACGGATGGGTGCAGAGCCTTGGGGTTCCTTCTTGCCCCTGCAGCGGCAGAATAGACCCAGGCATAGCTTCCGTGCTTGCAACACGGAGGCTGTACAAAGCTCTTCGAGGTGCTCCGTTAGTATCGAGCGGTCCACACACGCACAAACGTGCAGGCGATGAACTTGGAACTTTTGGGAGGCTGCCGGGTAAGCAATGGTGATACAAACAACCAGAAGGCCAGATACCGCAGGATCTTGTCCAACACAGTCTCTTACGAATTCTCCAGGCGTTCGGGTTCTGGTTAAAGGAGTTCAATTCAAGTTCTGATGTTTGCAGTCGGTACCGGGGCGTAAACCTGCCAGCTGAAGTTACGGAGACCTGGCAATGTCCCTGAGCCGTCCAGTCTCTGAACCACCGTTTGATACCTCTGAATTTGCTGAAGCCCTAAGAAGCATTGAATCCAAAGCCCTAAACGCCAAAAGCTCAACGCTCAACACCCCTAAACCCCGTCTCTGAAATCCTAAACCCTGTTCCCTACACCGTACACCCAAACTCTAACCCCCAAAAACCTGCTAATGCCTTTTCACACACCCGGACCGCGACACTTGCTTTTCCTGAACAGCTCCTGTCGCCGAAACATGAAGTCTGTTCCCAGAACCATTTCCCTGAAAACCCTAGCAAGATTTGGGGGTTAAGGGTTCAACCCTGCAGCCGTGACGACAGTTCAACAATCCTGCAACCCGAAACCCCATAAATAAAGCCTTCAACCCCCGAAACGCTCCATCCTCAGATGCTAAACCCTAGCCTTTCTCTGTGAACCTCAAGACTTTTCCCCGAGTACCCACCCCAGAACAGCAGACTATACACCCGTACGAACCCACCCTTACAGTGCTTCGAAACCTCCTTTTAGACCCCCTCATGAAACCAAAAACCGTCAACCCTGAACCCTAAACCCCTAACCCTGCACCCTAAAACCCTAACCCTGAACCCTAAACCCTCTAACCTCAACAGTACCCTTCTCCATCCCTTGAAGGAACCCTCAAAGGACCTTAAACCTTAAACCCTAAACCCTAAACCCTAGAGTTAAG
>CAJNDV010001152.1:2623-15531 GCA_905221635.1 Symbiodinium sp. CCMP2456
CCTGCGTAATCCCCGAGCCAAAACCCCCCATCCTTGCTTGACCCCACACCCGAAATCCCAAGTGCTCCCAGCCAGGCTATGGGTTTAGGCAAATCACAAGACTTAGGGTTTAGGGTTTAGAGGCTTTTTGGAGTCTGGAGCTTGGCATCTGAGGGTGTCAGGTTTGTTTGTTGGGTTATTTTTCGCCTTACATCAAGCGTATCTCGCAAGCTCCGCTGTTATTTACTTACCCAACCCACGAGCGTCTACCCTAGACCCATGAACAACTGCTTCCCGCCTCAAAACGAACATGTGTCCTTATACTCACCATCCCTTTGGCGCCCAACGCGGGCGCCGAAGAGTTTTGTAGTGACTACACACGGTAGTGGCCTGTTCTTGACAGTCTCCTTGTACTTTCGAATCCTCTGAACCTCCTAGCTTTTCCGACTGTCACGGCCCAAATGATCCCTACATCCTAAACCCCAAAGCCAAAGCCTAAACCGACTAAACAAGCAGAAGGATTTTAATGGCGTCGTGCATGTACATGAAAGCCGGGGACCTGGACCTGGGCTTGATACTTAGGGTCGAAAGCTGGGGGGGATTTGGGTTTGGGGTTTAGGGTGTAGGGTTTGGGGTTTAGGGTTTAGGGTTGAGGGTTTATGGGTCAGGGGATGTTGGGTTCCGGTTTCGGGGATCTAGGGCGTCACGATCTTGCGGCTCTAGGGGTTGCCAACTTATTCCCCTGCTATACTCATCGTTACGATCGTTTGATCTGAAGTCGTCACCTCACCTTCAGGACCCTGTGACCATCAAAAGAGCTGGGGCTCTATATCTTACGCCTAGATTGGATATGGGCCATGTGGTAGGCTGGTTTGCCATTCTATCAAACTTGTCCTGGCTGGTTCAACGATTGATACGTTGGTTCACTTCGCTGCACCCACATTTTCTCGTTCCTTGCTGGCTCGATCAAGCAGAGGAAGCTTACAAACCTAATTTGCCAATTCCAGGTGGACGGTTGATTGAAGCCAACCCTTTCAGGGTTTCTGTACGCTACATAATGTATAATATGTCATATCATATATACACACATATATATATATATAATATTATAATATATATATATATATACACATCATATTCTATAAAAACTGCAATATACAAGATGCAATATGTAATATGTAGTTCTGTAATATGTGGCATGTAAGACTTGATATGCCACATGTAGCATGTTATATGTTATATGTATTATGTAATATGTAATAAGTAATATGCTAGATGTATTATGTATTATGTAATATGTGATCTGTATCATGCGATATGTATCATGTAATGTGCACCATACAGTGTGTATATGTAATATGTACATGTTGAGATGTGTTATGCATCATGTAATATGTAGTGTGGAATACATGATAGAATCTCTCTCTATATATATATATAGAGTGTATGTTGCTTCCAAAAGCAAGGCCTGGCGATGACTCACGTCACCGCCGCACGACGGATGCTGGCGACCAGCCGCAAAAAAGGGCGGCTCCAGTTCTCTTGGGGTTGAGGCTTTCGGGGTTCTGGGTCGGGGGAGCATTGTCGCGTAAGGCTCTCGAGTCTTGGGGGGGCGGGGGGGGGGGTGGGGAGGGCCTGCAAGGCTTCGCAGGACAGCTGATTTCGAAGCTGCCAGCTACCTGGCCAGATATGACGAGCCTAATTAGCCTTGGGTTGGCTTGACTTGTCAACCCTAAACCCCAAGCTCCTGGATTGTCCGGACGGAATAGAGCCATGCAGTGCAAGGCCCCGACAGCAAGTCGTATGCTGCAAAGCTTTCAACAATGCCTTGTAGATTCCCGATTAGTATCATGACTATTACGACTATGTTGATGATGGTCATGAACATTCTTGTTATTATTACGATGATGATTATAATTATGATGACTATTGTTAGTCCAGGAGGCTCGTACCGGAGCTTCAGGCTTGAACTGAGAAGCCCCGTTTCGGTACAAGATTGATAGCTTCGTGCTTTTCGCGGATGTTTTAGGCAAATAGTTCCGCCTTGTTCGTTGTTTGTTGCTCTTCGTGCAGATATGAACCATCATGAGCAACGCTCACTGAACCTCTAAAACCCCTAAACCCTAAACTTCCCCAAACGCTGAGCCCTGATGTTTAGTGATTATTTGCGGGCTGAGGGTTTCGGGCTGGGGTTGTACTCTGAACTTAGGGCGTACTCGAGTTTATGTGGTTTATTTAATACGGCGTTCGAGCTCCCCACCCCAAAACCTTCTCTGTCAGATATATCGACGCCGCCCCCCCGCACCTTGAACCCTAAATCCTACACCTTAAGCCCCAAACGCCGAACCCTAAACCCTAAACACGAAACCCTAAACCGTATCCTACACCTCAAGCCCCAAACGCCCCTAAACCCTAAACAGAACCCCCAAGCCGCGAAGGCCCAGGCCCTCAAGTCGAACCTCACAACCTTGCCTTCTCCCCTTCGCAGTGGCAGTGGGGACGCGCGTGCTTTTTGGGTTCAGGGCATGGGGCTTCCAGGAAAGCTTGGAGTTAGGACCGCATTTAGGGTTTCGGGATGTTTGGAGTTCAGTCTTCTTGTTGAGGGGCTACGTTTTAAATATGGTTCAGGGGAAGCCGAAATCCTGGGAGACCGTTGTGTGAGAGAGATCTGCTCTTGTTATTTCTATTGTTGTAATCGTCTTCCTCGTCGAGGTCGTCGTCGTCGTCGTCCTCCTCCTCCTCCTCCTCCCCCTCCTCCTCCTCCTCGCTCGTAGTTGATTTGAGAGGGTTTGACGTTCGTTAGATGATTACCGTTCATGGTTTTGTTTTGTTGCTTTGCTGCTCTTTAGCCCAGGGTTCTCATAAACGTTCGAGTGGAGCTATGTTCATGACTACGACGAAGTAGATGTCATGTTATCAAGTCACCCCATAATGATCGCGACGGCGAATTAGACATGATGAGCATCACGGACATGGGTTTCATGCGATCCATAATTCTGCTGCTGGTTGTCTCTGTTGGTAATGACGGCAGGCATGGCTGCAGTATTGGTGGTGGTGGTGGTGATGGAAATGGTGACGACGACGATGATGCTTCTGTTTGTGATAGCGCGAGCGAGGTCGGCTGCCCCGAGTGTAGTCCGTTAAACAGGGGCTCTAGTGTTGACAACGTCCCATCCTCATGCAACCCTCAACCCAAACCCTCAACGTGGCAAGCTTCTGAATAATTAGGGACCTCGAAGAGAATGTGTCCGCATGCCTCACTGCTGCATGTAGACCTCTTCGAAATTGCTTGCTTGACCGCCGGTGGGCGTTGGAGCTTCTCGGCACTACCATCATGAGGAAGCTATGCGTGCAAGATCCAGCAACCCCGCAGACTTTTTTGTATCCACAGCCCTAGACCGTAAGCCCATTGACCTTGCAACCCCTAAACCTTGCAATTGAAACCCTGGGTTAAAGCCCTAAACCCTAAAATCAAAAACAAACCTAGACCTCTAAACCCCTGAACGGCAACCCCTAAACCCCCAAAGCCCTAAACCCTGAAACCCTCACTCAGCCATCACTACCCGATGGTCCTCACGGGCGCGAGCGGCGCAGCATGCCAGGCTCTGAGAAACAATGTGCCTAAGAGGCCCAGCCGTTAATGAATATACCAAGGTGTGTCTTGGGCTTTTAGGTAGGCTGATGTACGAACTATACCACAAGTCGTTGGTTTAAAGGGATTTTGGGAGGGTTCGTAAACGGAGTATACCTTAAGATGCAAGGAGCTCCATACTCTGAGTTATGGCCACTTTTCTTTATTAAGGGGTATCTGTCGCGGCCTCCTTGGACAATCTGGGTTTCAGGATTTGGAATTGTGCGTTTCAGGCTTGGGAGTCTAGTTCCCTGGCCTGAGAGCCCGAACCTTCATCCCGAAACTCTAAATCCTAAACACTGATCCCTAAACTCTAAGCCCTAAACCCTCATCCCTAAAGCCTCAAACCCTAAGCCCTAGACCCTCATCCCTAAAGCCTCAAACCCTAAACTCCCTAGACCGTGACCCTCATCCCTAAACTCTAAACCCTAAACCCTAGACCCTCATCCCTAAAGCCTCAAACCCTAAACCCTAGACCCTCATCCCTGAAGCCTCAAACCCTAAACCCTAGACCCTCATCCCTAAAGCCTCAAACCCTAAACCCTAGACCCCCCTCATCCCTAAAGCCTCAAACCCTAAACTCTAGACCCCCCTCATCCCTAAAGCCTCAAACCCGAAACCCTAGACCGTGACCCTCATCCCTAAAGCTTCAAACCCCTAAAAGCACTCTAGGCCCTCGATCCGAGCACCCCTGAACCCTAAGCTTCAGCTGTTTAGGGCTTAGGGTTTAGGGTTTAGGGTTTACTTTAAAAGCTAGAAGAACCTCAAACCCTTATATAACCCTACTGTTGATGATATAAATCCTACATTACCTTAAGGACCCTAAACTCTGGGAAGGTTTTTTCCTTGTTATGGGTAACGCAGGATTTATATCATCAACCGTACCACCATAAAGCCCGGACCCGAACTACTTGCACGATGATGGGACATAGAAAGTCAGGCTATAAGTACTTCAATTCGGGTTCATAGTATCTATATGTAGGTATCCTATTATTGCCCCTAGTTTCTAAGTCCAATGATCCTTCAAGCACCCTAAACCCCTAGCCCTAGTTTCTAAGTCCCATGATCCTTCAAGCACCCTAAACCCTAAACTCTAGTTTCTAATGATCCTTCTAGCAGGTGTTTCGTGCTTGTGCCTGATGCCTTGAGCCTTTCAGCTCCACCGTGGCAACCTTCCACCAGAATATAGAGCCTGTATTAATTTTGGGGGTTCCTCAGTATAACTATAGTAGAATATACCCCGAAACCCTTATTCTACTTATTAGGGCCTATATATTTACCCCTAAACCCCAAACCTTAGCTTGCCGCTGAGGTTCAAGAAGAAGAAGAAGGACCTGCGTCCAGGTTGTTGGTTCTACAGTGTTCCAGGCTGAGTATGGACATGCCCGAATATCGTAATACCCTAAGCCACCTCCTTTTCATTGGGTTTTCTAGCGGGTTACAGGGTTAATATAAGGGCCTTCATAATTACCTTTATTACTTTGGGTTCCTTATTATAACTGTAGTATAATGGGGCCCACAACCCAATTCTAATTATTAAGGCCCCTACGTTATGGGCTGAGGGCCTGCTTGCAGGTTCACGGGTAGTTATAAGTATGGTTTCAGCCGCCGCAGGACCGCAATTGCGCTTCCAAGTGGCTGGCAGTTTAGTTCGCCGAACGTACGGGTCGGAAGAAAGACGAATTTTGTCGTAACAAAGGGGCCTTCGTCATGAGAATAGGGTTTGGGGTATACTATACTTATAATAAGGAACTAATTATTCAGGACCCTACATGGGCGTTTCAACCGACTTCAGCCGATGCTGAGTGGATTGAGCATTACATTTCAGGTCGCTCGTCCGAAGGGCCCAGGCAATCGTCCGGGGCTTTCTGGCGGACCAGAGCGCTTCACTGTTTCACCTAGAATTCACACATTTTTGGGACGCGTCGTCAGCGACTCGACTGTCCGCAATCCAATCCAATCCAATCCAATCCAATCCAATCCAATCCAATCCAATCCAATCCAATCCAGGACCCTACGTTCTTGCATAAAATACACCCAGAACCCGATTCAAGCTGTTCATGCGCCTCTCGGAATTTTTCAGTTTCTGAAATACAGATCTGAGGGCCTAATCCGAACCCTACACCTGAAGACCTAAACCCATAAACCGTAAACCTAAACCCAACCTGAACCCTAAACCCTAAACTCTCAACTAAAAGAAGAGCCCTAACCCCCTAATCCTGAACCCTAAGCCCGAAACCCTAAACCCTCAACTAAGAGAGGAGCCCTAACCCCCTAAACCTGAACCTTGGGGTTCTTGGCCGTTCGGGCGGGCCCCCACGAATCCTCAATGCTTTAATACAGGGGCCTAAATAATTACGGAGTTCTTTATGATAACTATAGTATACATCACCAGGAATAAGGTTTCGTCGCACTTATCTAGACCATCGTGCGGAGGGGTTTGGGGACTAGGGTGTAGGGTTTGAAGTATATATACATATGATATAGGTATAGATCTATAAAAGTGCATGTAACTATATATAAACCCTAAACTCCAAAGCCTAAACCCTAAACCCTCAACCCTAAACCCTAAACTCTAAACCCCAAAACCTACACCCTAAACCCTAAGTCCTAAATAGATGGGCCAAGCTTCAGAGGAAGATGAGAACAGCGAGCAGCTGCAGCATCAGCTCCAGAAGCTGCAGGAAGAGTATGCCAGCTTTAGGCCCGCTTTAGGGTTGAGGGTTTAGGCTCCATAGCGATGATAGCGGTTTAGGGTTTAGGGTGTAGGGTTTAGGGTTTCGGGTTTAGGGGGTTGGGGCTCTAGAGTTTCATCCAGGACTTGATAAGAGGTTTTGTCAAAGGAAGACTTGTGAAAAGGGCATAAACGGGAGTTATAAGTTATAAGGGTCTTACAGCGGGGGTTTGTGACGGTTGGCCTTCCACATCTTAGAAGCAAAGACTTAATCCCAAACCCGGAGCCCCACACCATGACCCGTCTCCCATCGTCAGATACACTTCTTTTGCATGCCATGCATAGCTACAGTATCATGCAACCATGATTCATACAATCTTACATCCCAAAGCTTGTGTGCTGTTTATTCCTTTTCAGCCCCCGAAACCCCAAACCCCTAAAGCCCAGATTGCTGGTACGTGAAACCGAAAATCCCAAAGCCAAAAGCCTGAACCCACTATTCTGGGGTTCTCTATTGTTACTATCACTATCGTATAGTAAACCCCCAAAGCCCTATTCTGATCATTAAGGCCCCTAGGTTATGGCTTTGAGGGTTTAGGGCTTGAGGCTTCGGGGTCTTAAGTGAGACAACTCCCCAAGCTGGAGCCCCTCGCCGTCCCACTTCCATAAAGGTTCTGGGGCCTAGGGTTTAGGGAGGAAGGTCTTCGCACCCCCTCAACCCTAAACCCTAAACCCTAAACCCTAAACCCTAAACCCTAAACCCTAAACCCTAAACCCTAAACCCTAAACCCTAAACCCTAAACCCTAAACCCAACACCTAAAAGTCCCCAAAACCTTTGGAATACGAACCCGAAGGCCTCATGGTAGCAGGTCCTTGTCCAATTTGTTTAAGGGTTTAGGGTTTAGGGCTTAGGGTTTCCTGTAGAGGTTTAGGGTTTAGGGTTTAGGGTTTAGGGTTTAGGGTTTAGGGGCTTAGGTTTAGATCTGCTATAGAGCCCTCATGAAACCGTGAGCAGACCCTTTATGGACTTTCGCAGAAGCCATATAGAACCAACAAGCCCCTTAGAGCTGCCGTAGAACCTTATAGAAACAGTGGAGCCTAAGCCCTAAACCCTTTTATCACCCCAAAGACCCAAACTCTAAGCCCTTAAAGCAACCCCTTAACACTTGTCTTTACTTGGAGCATCATGGGACCTAGTAAGTAGGGTTATAACTAAGGTAACTATACTTATAACCCCAATTAGGGGACTTATAACCTTACTTACTAAGTCCCATGATCCTCCAAGTAACCCTAAACCCTAAACCCTAAACCCTAAACCCTAAACCCTAAACCCTAAACCCTAAACCCTAAACCCTTACTTACTAAGTCCCATGACCCTCCAAGTAAGCCCCTTGAAGACGCTTCGCCCGGATGGGCCGGTGGTGGCTCGAAGGAGGGGCCTGAAGGGTTTAGGGTTTAGGGTTTAGGGTTTAGGGTTTAGGGTTTAGGGTTTAGGGTCTATCGGTGTATCTTCGGTTTGAATATTCATGGGTGTCTGGGGTTTGCGGCGGGTTTTGGGGCTAGAGGTGCTCGGATTTAAGGTAGTTGAGGCCCAGGGTTCAGCGTTTCACATCGGAGAGGTCTTGAAACCCCTGAGACGCAATCCTATTCGGTTGAGACCTGCAGCCATGAATCGCTAAGCTCCGGCCCTGCCTTGAGGCTTCAGGGTTGTTTCCATAGGTTTTAGGGTTTAGGGTTCAGGCTTTAGGGTTTAGGGTTTAGGGACAGCCCGATGCACTCCAAATAAGTGTACTTGCAGAGCGGTGCTTCTGAGTCATTCTACCAATCTTCAGGCACCCCTATGATTGAGGGTATATTCCTTACTGAAAGGATGTCGCCTTTCCCGAAAGTAAGGGTGTTGGATAAAGGATCACACGGCTGATGATATAAATCCGGCATTACCTCAAGGACCCTAAAACTATGGGAATTATGGCCAATTTCCTTATACTGGGTAAACTATGGGAATTATGGTATGTTCCTTATAATGGGTAGTGCAGGGTTTATATCTTCAAGAGTAGCAAAGCTTGTTTAGGGCCTCCTGAAGCCACGGAGCGAGCGACCCAGCCATGGCTCGCCTGCAAGGCCGTGCTCTTGGGCTAGGTTTACAGGGTTTAGGGTTTAGGGTTTAGGGTTTACAGGGTTTAGAGTTTGGGGCTTGAAGTTTAAGGCTTGGCTTGAGGTTTAGAGTTTAGGGTACAGGGTTTGGAAAGCTAGCTTTTTTTGGGTTTGGAGTTTGCGATTTGCTCTTCCCTTAATCCAAAATCATTGGTTTTAGGTTGCTAGCAATTGGGTTTTCTTGGTTGTGGGGTTGAGATCTTCGCGTTTGGGGTAGAGGGCTTTTGGGGCACCAGGGATTCCAAGTGGGTCCGATATGGGTAGACCGCTTAGAGGATGTACCTGAATCTGTGCAACATTTTTGGTAAGGCCAATTCGAGATTACCATGTGTTCAAACATGTTACGATAGGTTATACGACATTATATTCTACTATACTGTACCGTATCGGGTCAGATGGTATTATTTCATTGTAGTATAGTATATTAACACTAAATATAGTAGCATAACATATTCTGATATGTTCCACTATATCATGCCCCTATCATGTTATACTATGCTATATTAAACTATACGACATATGCTTTTATCCAATTGTACTGTACTATACTCTACGACATTATACTATACCGTAATATAACGCATTGTACTATACACTATGCTTCTTTGTGTTCTTTGTGATGCTATGTTATGCAATGATATGTTATGGTAGAGCATGTTATGTTGTGTTATGTCAGGTCATGCTATGTTATTTTATGTGTTGTTATGTTCTGTTATACCATGTCATGTGTTTGTTATGTCATATTGTGTTCGGTTATGATATATGCTGTTATTTGATATTATCGAATACCAAGCTGGGTTAAGATGTGTTATACTACTACTACTACTACTACTACTACTACTACCACTACTACTACTACTACTACTACTACTACTACTTCTACTACCACCACTACTACCACTACTACCACTACTATCACTACTACCACTACTACCACTACTACCACTGCTACCACTACTAGCACCACCGCTTGCTCCAGGTGCCATTTCGTTCATTGCATGCCTGCTGCTGGCACGCTCTGGGTCAGCGCGGGCTGCTAAGTCGGGGAGTGTTGTAGCGGCGTTCGGTGTTGAGCATTCGGTGCCGAGTTGTCTTAGAGTTGAGTTTGCAGGGTTCGGCTCAAATTCCGTAAGTGTGGACTCGCTCCTCTGTACGAAGTTCGAAATCCAAAATCCTACAGAAAGGGCTGTTGCGTGGGATGGGTTCTGCTGGTTTGCAGCTGTTCGAGATGCTGGTACCACTAATCCTGAAACCCCAAAAGCCTTGAGCCATGAAGCTACCATAGGGGCCTTAGTATTTGGGAACGGACAGGGAATATTACTACAGCATATCCAAACATCCATATTACCTGCATGTTCTTTAGCCCTTGAAGAAGCACTAAACTGGTAAACCCTCAACCATAAACCTTAAAACCCGAAAATTAAGCTCCGAAGCTTTGGGCTGTCGTGTTCCGGAAATCCGTAGCCCCTCCCCAAGACAACCCTTCAGCCGAAAGACTGTTAGTATATGGGCCTTACAAACTAGAATGGGGCTCCGAGGGTACATTCTTGTAATTCGACTATAAGTATATAGGGACTATAAAAGACTATTAAAGGCAATATTGTTGCGAATTGTTCCGACCCCTATATCCGTTTGTGGGTCCTTGTATGCAGCAGACCAAAGTAATGTCAATCCCACGAATGGAAGCGCACGAATCTGTTCGCCGACAAATGAAGCCTGGGTGCAATGCTCGAAACTTGCAACTGTATCTCTGCCTAAGAATCACGGCCTTCACGGCTACTTACCTTCGAGATCTCATTCCTCCAAACCCTAACCCCAAACCCTAAACCCACAATCAAGCATGCAGACCTGAGGCAAGGCAGAGAGCATGACTGCACCATGCAGAAGCCCGAGGCACTCGGGAGTCTGCAGCCCTTAGCCCCCGCACCGCGAGCCGGAAGTCCTTGGGTAACTAGGAAAAAAAATAACGTTTTTTGTCTCTCTGTACCTACACGATCACATTCCAAGCCTTGTTCCGCTCCCCAAACCTTATACTCGCGGGCTCGCAGATGGAATATGATTCCTTTTTATTTTAATTAAAATCGCTTTTATTCCATCTGATGTTTTGCGGCGGCCGCGTGAAAAAAATATTCCAAACAACCCTCTGGAATATGTCGAGATATAACAACAGCAAAACATTAGGAATCCACTGTAAAAAACAAGGTAATTATGACTTTTTTGTTTGTTTATTGAAATCGGTACTTATGAAAGTGTGGCCTGCGTGGTGTAGGGATTCGGATTCTGATGGAACATGCCGAGCGATGATTCACAGAACAACAGCAAAACATTAGGAATCCATTGTAAAAAACAAGGTTTGTGTGATTTGTTTATTTGTTCAAAATAATCAAGTTTCAATCTTGTGCGTGCTGAAGATGACAGCTGTGATCTTTTTGTTTGTCAGTTCACTGAATGCTTGAATTTTGCGTAATCATAGTGGCACTCAGCCCATATTCCAAGTGCGGGCTGCGTGCTGTAGGGGTCGAGATTTGATTTCAAATCTGAGAAAATACACCGCAACATTGATTTTCAACTATTTGGCTATCTTTCTCGTTGAACAACAGCAAAACATTAGGAATCCATTGTAAAAAACAAGGTTTGTGTGATTTGTTATGCATATATTTTTACATATGTGTATTCAATATTCCAAGAGGGTCGTTTAGAATATCCGAATTAAAATAAAAAGGTTTTGAAAATCATCAAAAACTTATTCCAAGTCATTTCCTTTTTTTCCCTATTCCATCTGCGAGCCCGCCAGTATAAACCCTAAAGCCTAAAACCTAAACCCTAAACCCTAAGACTGGGCCCATTTTAAAAAAAACATCTAAAATAGGTGCCTCAATAATATCCTGCTTTTTTTTTTGGGGGGGGGGGGGGGGGGGGGTGGGGTTCCTTATTATAATTATAGTATAACGGAGCCCCAACACCCTATTCTAATTATTCAGGCCGCAGAGCCCTTCCCAGAAGCCTTGCTTCGCACGGACACTTCGGAAAGCCCGCTTGGGTTCGACAGCTTGGGGTTTGAGTCTGACTTTAGGGTTTGGTGTTCAGGCTCCATTTTACTGTTTAGGGTTTGGTGTTCAGGCTCCATTTACGGTTTAGGGTTTAGTGTTCAGGCTCCATTTTACGGCTTAAAGGGTTGAGTGCTCAGGCTCTAATTTACGGTTTAGGGTTAGGGGAGGTTCAAAACTGCAACAACTGACACCAAAACCAATCGAAGTCCAAAGCTGGATCAAACCCACACTCTAGAACAGTCAAAGCTTCCAAGCTCCAGTGATACAGAAGCTTTAGTACAATCCGAAAACTATTCCTGAGGTTTTGTTTGTGATCATAGTTGCAGCAAAAGAACCACCAAAACCCCATTCTGATTATTCAGGCCCTTATCGCAGAATCTGTGCAGCATTGAACCTCGGACGTAGGTCGAACGGAAGTGAGGGATGATCAACCCTAAACCCTAAACCCTAAACTGTTCGGATGAATGAGCTACTGTGCCACTTGTAACACGACGGAACCTGAGGGAACCTTTCTTCTCAGGATCCCTCTAGAACACAGGCCGAAGACCATTGAGTTTCAAACGGTACACTTGGAGGTTCATGGGTAGTTATAAGTGGGGTTATAAGTAGGGTAAACTACCCATGAACCTCCAAGCAACTTCAAGGTCAACGCAAAGCCACACCCAAACGCCTTTTTAGCTGATTACAGCCCCTAGGTTAGCTCGTATCGGTGTGGGTTTCGTGCTGCGGGCCGGATGTTGCACCGGTTTGCTGTCAAAATCCTCAGTTCAACCATTTGTGGGCATGCGCCGTAGTGAAACTCCTTGTTGGCCTAAGCCCTAGGTGCAGCACTCGATCCTTCAGCTCGGGGGTTTAGGGTTCAGGGTTTAGGGTTTAGGGCACAGGGTTTAGGGTTTAGGGTTCAGGGTTTAGGGTTTAGGGTTTAGGGTTTAGGGTTCAGGGTCTAGGGTTTAGGGTTTAGGGTGGTTTGCGGTTCAGGGTACAGGCTTGGGGGTTTGGGGCCTTTCTGGCCGATGTTACCGGTCCTTGGCCAGGACTGGGGGGCCGACAAGCGTGTTTACTGCTGTTGATGCCTGAGCTTGGCTTGCTGTTTGCACAAGCAGCAGTGAAAATAAGAGTGGTTGTGCACGCCATGCTGCCGTCATTGTTGTTGTTCTTGGTGATGGTGTTGCTGTTGGCGGTGGTGGTGTTGGTGCCGGTGTTGTTGTGGGTGCTGGTGGCGGAGGTGTCGTCGTCGCCGTCTTCGTCATCGTTATATATGTGGTCGTCGTCGTTCTCGTAGTATATGTGCAGTTGTCGTCGCCGTAGTAGTAGTAGTAGTAGTAGTAGTAGCAGTAGCAGCAGCAGAAGCAGCAGCAGCAGCAGCAGCAGCAGCAGCAGCAGCGGAGTAGTAGCAGTGGAGGAGCACAGGTCCTGGGA
>CAJNDV010001153.1:0-14219 GCA_905221635.1 Symbiodinium sp. CCMP2456
TCCCAAACACTAAATCCGTGAAGAAATACCAGCGCTCCGGAAAAAAAAGGCCACTGTTTTCCCTTCCCAAACACTAAATCCGTGAAGAAATACCAGCGCTCCTGGAAAAAAAGGCCACAGTTTTTCCCCTCCCAAACACTAAATCCGTGAAGAAATACCAGCGCTCCGGAAAAAAAGACCACTGTTTTCCCCTCCCAAACACTAAATCCGTCAAGAAATACCAGCGCTCCGGAAAAAAAAGCCAGTGTCTTCCCCTCCCAAACACTAAATCCGTGAAGAAATACCGGCGCTCCGGAAAAAAGGCCACAGTTTTCCCCATCCGTAAAGACATACCAGCGCTCCTGGAAAAAGGCCACCGTTTTCCCCTCCCAAACCCTAAATCCGTGCAGAAATACCAGCGCTCCGGAAAAAATTGCCACAGTTTTCCCTCCCGAAACCCTAAATCCGTGAAGAAATACCAGCGCTCCGGAAAAAAGGCCACAGTTTTCCCTTCCCAAACACTAAATCCGTTCAGAAATACCAGCGCTCCGCGCCTCGCCGGAAAAGTGTGGTTCGGTTCGGGGGCCTCTTTCACCTCGCATGGAGCTCCAGGAGCTTCTCGGGTTTAGGGTTTAGGGTTTAGAGTTTAGGGTTTAGGGTTTAGGGTTTACGGTTTAGGGTTCAGGCTTTCAGAGGGCGCCATCGATGCCCAGGAGAAGGGTTTACTCCCTCATTTTGCTGGATTTTTTTGGATAGAAGGCCAAACCTCCACAACCCGATGAAAACGAATCCTAAAACCCCAGGCCCAAAAACAGCTATGCAAGAACCGTATAGGCTTTAGAAGACTCCTGCATGCTGTCAGTACCCTGTCAAAGATCAGCTCCTGGGAGATCTCCGGATCGTACTGCCAGAGCTGCGGCTCGTACCTTGCTTTGGCTCAGACAAAGCCCAAGAGGGTTTGGGGTTTTGGTTCGGGTTGAGCATGTGCAAGAAGTTCGTGAAAGAAGGGCACGGACAGCCTTGAAAAAACGCCCTGAACTGCTTGATGAGCCCACTCTGAAGGCCGCCTCTGCTGGTTTCTTCGTTGGTTTTGGGGGCGCCACGTTCCCTATCGATCCCTCTCTCAAGGCCTTCCAGTCTCCCCTGAACCTGCAAGTAGCTGCGAGTTTAGGCTGTACACAACTCCCATGAAACCCGACAAAGTCCCCCCCCTCGCTTCAAGGACTGCAGAGCCTGGAAACCCGTGAACCCTAAACCCCAGAACCCTTACAGGAACCCTTAAAGGAACCATTACCCTCCTTATAGAACCCTTAACCGGAACCACTTTCGATTGGACTCCCAAGGAGCCCAGCGCTCTTGAGGCGGACCATCATCCGCTGCACGCAGGCGGCCACGGCCACGTCGTCGTTGCCGGGCTGCAAAGGGCGGTCGGCGCTGAGAGAAAGGAGTTCTTTATAAAGTACTTCTTTCACAGCTTGGAGGGTTTAGGGTTTAGGACACGAGCTTTAACAGGATTTGAGAAGGTTCTATAGGGGCTTCTAGAAGGGATCTCGTCATTAGGCAGGTTTTTCATGGCTCGTCGTGAGTTTCGGCTCAGACCCTACTGACATGACTCAAGCCCCTAGACTCCACACCCCCCCCAAAACCCGGAAATCCGCGCATGTAAACTTTGGGGCTGATAAACCCCCCGCAAAACCCTGTAGTTTCAGTTTGGGGCGGGCGGAGTGGAGGGCCCTGGACCCGAAACCCCAAAGCAAAACACCCGAAACCCGAAACCGGAAAGCACCCTAGGTCTTACAAGCCTCATGCACTGCAACCCAGAGCCTTACAGAAGAAACCGTGCACAATGCCCAAGAAAAGGAAGCCATTAAGAAGCAGCATTGTCCTGGAAAGGCAGCCGTTCCCCAGTGGAAGGGTCATCCACAGTACTCGTGGGGACGTGGGTGATCACACCTTCTCAGGGCTTCAGAGCTTAAAGCTCTTTAAGGCTTCTATGCAGCTAGAAAGCTTCGTGGCTTCAGGGCTTCAGGGGCTTGGGGATTTGAGGTTTGAAAGGTCGGGTTGGGGGCTCCAGACTGTAGGCAAGGCTGCAGGCTCGACATTCTTGGCAAAATGCCTTCTGACAATGTGCGCCGGCTCTCCTTCCTATGACCCAGAATGACAGACTGAGTTTGACATTCTCATTGGGGTCTTGTATTACAAACTATATAGATTATGCTCAGTGAGAAGAAGAGGCTGAAGATGAACAGAACTCAATACAAAAGCAGCCTAAGGAGGCCCTGGCTGAGCTTTCGGGCCAAGGCGCCGTCTCGCTTTTGCCACTTGTCCACTTTGGCGGCACCTGCCTCGTCCCCGGCTAAGGCGCAGGACCTCTCTGAATTGGCTTGGGTGTCTAGCAACACAACTGCAATGCTTTGTAACAGGGTTTCGCAAGCCTTGTGAAACGCCGTGGTGAACATAACCCGAACAACTTCCTTCCACTAGCATGCATGCGGGCGTCGAAAAGGTTCTCGGGGGCAACCTTTCAGGATTCCTTGGAGCCCCGAAAACACGGAGGTTCCCTTAAAGAGGTGGAGAAGAAAATGCCCCAAAAAACGGCTGCCGAGGGGCTGGCGGGCAAGCGTGTAGCACGCAGACTTCACGGGGCCCTGGAGCCTGGCTTTCTTCCTGAGCCCGGACCGAATTTTTTTTGAGTTCAGGGCCCTAAACCCTAAACCCTAAACCCTAAACCCAGGAAGTTTGGTGGAGTTTTTTTTTGAGTTTAGGGTCCCGGACCCAGGAAGTTTGGTGGAATTTGTTTTGAGTTTAGGGTGTAGGGCTCAGGCCCCTTCCTCAACAGAAGTGGATGATCCCAAATATGGGCTCTTTAGGTCTCCGTCGCGATGCGCGGACACGCTTCCAGGCTTTCGGAGGCTTCTTGGTTCCACAGTTTAGGGTTTAAGGTTTAGGTTTTGGGGTTTAGGGTTTAGGGTTTGGGGTTTAGGGTTTCGGGAGTCTTCTTGGTTCCACAACCGACCGAGTTTCAGAGGAGCTCGAGGTCTCCTCTCGGATCTTCCGTTCTTGTCTCACCATCTAATCATAGGCCCCATAGTAGTTCCTTTTCGGGGTTACCTTATAGGATTCTATATATGAAGGTAATCCTTCGGTTGGAAGGCTAAGGGCTTTGGCTTTGTCAGCATTGTCTTGGGAAATGCGCAGGAAGCCGAGCTTCAGGACCTGCAGCGCGCAGCGGTTGTCCAGGGCGGCCCGGCAGCCGGAGAGGATGCTCGTGTAGCCCTCGATGGGCAGAGCCACCTTCGGAGGGGGAGGCGGAAAGCCTTTCTAATGGGGTGCGGGTCTTTGGGGGTGAGGGATTGGGGGTGTCGGGTGGTGTTAGGGCGTTCAGGAGAGTTTGGTTTCGAGGCAATAGGTTTAGGGTTTTGGGGGAGCTACCTAAGCTGGGGCTCCGAGGGTTTAAGATTTAGGGCTGAAAATCTGAAATTTCCCACCTTCTCGTTGGCCTCCTGGAAATGTCTGACGGCCTCCAGCAGTTTGCCAGCCTTGCTATAGACTGCGATGATAGCGCAGTGGGTGTGCTCGTTGGGCTCCACCTGAGAAGGCACCAAGACTTTCAATCCTCACAAGCCGACAGGAGCCGGAGGCACCCTAAACCCTTTAAACCCCTATGAACCTTGAAGCGTCCCTGACTTTGATCGAGCTCTGCCTGGTCCTGCTGCATCAGGCGGATGATGGTCTCAGCACCAGCAACATCGCCAGCTCGGGCACACTGCGAGATCGCTGCAGTGTAGAGGAAGACGTCGGGGTCCACCTCTCCAAAAGGATCCCTCATTTTTAGGGCTGCTTCTGATGGGATGCAGGGGTTCCTGAGCATGGGATCGGCGCTGGCACCTCAAAGCAGTCTGAGGTACGAATAGTCTCCCCCCCAAACTTGAAAAGGCCCCTGTACTGTTTTCTGAAACCTAAGCGGAGGTGTGCTGCTAAAACATGATAAGCAACGATGCCCTGCTTGCCGGATGTCAGGATTCCAGGCCAGAGCTTCAGGATCAGCCCCTCAATCACGGGCGTGAATCTGAATCAAGAATTCCACCACTGCCGGGAAACATAGGCCTCTGCCATCATCAAAGAACCGGAGATCCACACCCCGAACCCGGAACCCTGCAGACCCGCGTGAACGGATCCCGGGCACTCCAGCCCGTCTTTCCGAGAGCCCATACTGAAAGTTCCTGCTTGGTGGTATGTGGTTTTAACAGGGGTCGACAAGCTGGAATGACTCAGTTGCGGTTAGAATCAGCTCTGAGTGCAGTCAACCGAGTTGAGTTGTTAGTCGACTAGGTCGTCAGAAGAAAACGACCGTCTCTGGAATTTTGCACCTTGTAGACCTCGCGGACACTCTCCATGAGAAGAACCACGGCACCTGAGGTTGTGGCAAAGCTCGCAAGAGTGGCAAGAGCATATCGCAAAATCACTGCTGACGCATTTAACAGTGCACACGCGGCAGGTGCCCTGCGACCAATACATACCAACCCACTCCCTGGGTAGTTAGGGTTCTTACTACGAAGTGTGTAAGTTGGGTTTGCAGTACTTCAGATTCAATCACCGAAACCCTGACAAACAAAACCCTTTACCAAACACGAGCGAACCTGTGTCGTTTGCGAAGCCAAGGGCCGTCACCACCTGGTGGAAAGATGAGCTCGGTAAGGTTTTGGGGTTTTGGTGTATTGCAGATGTTCGGGTTCAGGGTTTGGTGGCGGAGTGCCCTCGCTTTGTGCCAACGCGCCCGAACCCAGATCTTCCAAATCAAGTGCTTCCACAGCACCGGTTGGTTTTTCACCTATGAACATCAGCATCTTAAGTCGTGCTGTTGTGATTAATGCACTGCTCACTCGTTTCTAGCACCATGAAGACTCGCATCGCCGCTTTCCCTTTCGATCACCACTACAGGATGCTGGCCGCAGGCCTGGACGAGGAACTGGCAATCCAGGGTCAGCTCGCAGCTCTTGGCCAGCTTCAGCACCTCGCACTTTGACCTAAACCCACTCGGCGCCTTTCGGGGGTTGCGGGAGGAGAGGTGAAGAGAGGGCTCAGGGCTTGATCTTTGAAAAGTCGTCAGAGTTTCGGGCGAAGCCGTAGTCTCAAACTCCACGCTAACACACTTTGTACAAACCAGAAACACTCCCCTGACGACCGCTGAATTTTGAAAACCCTGAACATGCCGAAATCATCGTAGGCGACCACAAGACTTGTCCCTCGCAACCTCCCAGGTCCTGTTCGTCGCGGCGCCCGCGCGTCGGAGGCAGCCGAGCATGCTTGTGAGCACCTCTTCGGAGACCACAACACAAACTTACAAGGGTTCAGAGTTCTCCAGAACGGGCCCCCTGGTACCAAAAAGCCGGGACATATGAAACATCTGTAGGCTCTAGAAGCCCTTTAGAGTCAGAAGAAGAAGATCATTCTCCATACCGTGACCCTTGTGTTTTCTCCAAACTGCGCAAATAGTCAAAGGCCTCCAGGTTGGGCGTCAGCCCCTGCCAGTCGAGCTCCCCCAAAAGCTCCTCCACCACGGAGGCGTCCGAGCAGCCTGGAAGGAGGCAAGGAGGCTTTCGGCTGTCGTTTCCATTTTGACCAGTTCCTTTTAAGGGTGCTGTAAGGCTTCTATAGGTTCCTAGTTGTGTATATGGGCTTCGGGCTTAAAGGGTCGGAGATCAGGATTGTCAGGCTCGGGGCTTCGGTTTCGGTTCCAGCTCAAAGTTTAGGGCCTCGAGTTCGGCGAATTCAAGTCTGGGTCAGGAAACCCGGAGCTCTAGCTTCGAGCATCGCGCTTCCGCCCAACACCCGAACCTGCAACCACAGAGCCTTACCGGATGACTTTCTAAGTGAATTCTGGGCTACTTCTGGCTCAACAACCACTTGCTTAGTTCGCGGCCGCTGCAAGTACCTCAAAACCCCACGCCAGAGAGCCCTCTATAACTGCCAGTCGAGAAGTGTCACAACCTAGGCCTGCTCGAACCTGCTGAACCCTTCGAGAACTCCGAGAAGCCTATACGAGATCCCCCCTCTCCCCTCTGCCTTGCAGCATCGTGCTCATTAGCTGCAGATCCGCCTTCACTTTGCTCCGCTGCAGGTGGTTCCACAAAGCCCAGAGGACCGTCTGGGGACCTCCGCCTCAGACTTTTGGCTGAGTGGGATCTAAGAAGGATGCTTACAGGGAGTCAAGACTTCTGGAACGCAGTAGTGGGATCCTCCCTACCCAGGAGAGACACTCAATACTTTGGGGACGCCAAACCAGAAGTTGAGGTCTCCGAAGTAGGAAGAAGGTTTCGGATGTGGGACTGTAGACTTGAAGATAAGCGGAACCAACATCCTGAATCTCAACAACCCAGAACCGTCAGATCCCGTTGAAATGAGAAAGCCGACTGTGCAACCTAGATTTCTGCCAAAAGGTTACTTTAATTCAACCAGCTTTTCCCGCCCTGAACCCTGAAGCCTAAACCACCGTCAACCCCACCTTTGACCACTGCGTCGAAGAGGGCCGTGTAGGTGTAGCGGTTTGGCTGCAGGTGCTCAGGCAGCTGGCTGAAAAGCTCCAGAGCCTTCCGGTACGACGGGGGACTTAACTAAGGGTTTAGGGTTTAGGGTTTAGGGTTTAGGGTTTAGGGTTTAGGGTAGACTCCGTGATTACGGATTTTAGAAGGGCTTTGGGGTTTTAGTATAGAGGCCTTCAGGATTAAAAGAGGGTCTCGGGGTATGGAATACGCTAAGTTCAAGGGATTTATTAGAAATCCCTGGAGATCCTGACCTGCCCCCGCAAACTCCCTAACAGCTGAATCCACCAAGTGCCTTCGGCCATCGCCCCACGCGACCGGCCACCTGTTCGGGGGCCGGGGTTGAAGGAGGTTTGGGACGGCTGGGTCGAAGGCAGAGACCTCCCCGGGGTTTAGGGGCATGAGGCTCGACGTCTGCTCAGGTTTGCTCAGGTCTAAACCCCTAAACCCGTAAACCCCTAGACCCCTAAACCCCTAAACCCTAAACCCCTAAACCCTAAACCCTGAACCCTAAAACCCTTAATGTTTCGGAAACGCCGTGGGGTGCACCGGTGACACCTGGGCTGAGGGCCTTCACTGCCCGTTTCTAACTGTGGGCCTGTACGGTAATATCCCGTCAGATCCTCCACACACACAGATCCTCCACGCTCCTCCCGGACCCTACGAGGGAGAAGGCCACTGACTAGGATGAATGAGGTTGTCCAGCGAAGGAAACCTGTAGTTTCTCAAAGCTCTCTATTACTTCTAGCTTTCTGTCAGAAGATGGTGGTCACCACGCGGTCGCAAGCGACACGGCCCAAGGGGGTGCCTTGAAGATGCCGTTGTAGGTCGAGAGGGGCGGCTTGCAGCCCCCCGGGAAGCGACTCAGCGCCGTGCACGCCGCCTCGAAGGCCTCTGGATCGACTCGTGGATCCAGCCAGGCTTTCGTCTCGCTCACTTCAATCATGCGTGTTTCTTATTTTTCCAAGTGACTGAGTATGTACTCTGAGATCGATACAAACACACGAACAAGAAGAAGAACAAGCACCAGCTGCAGCAGCGATGAAGATGATCAGGATAAGGACGGTCAGGATATAAAGGTAGCCAAGCCAGGAAGATTATGATGATGACTACTACGACGACAAGGAATATGCCTTAAATCGTAGCAGTCATTTGTTTAATCTCGAGCCGTCTTGGGCTCTCCGAAACCGGTAAGCTTTCACCCCACAGCCTCGGGCGTCTGCTGCTGGCAAGCGAGGGCGATGGCCTTGACGAGCCCCTGGCCACCAACGGCCCGGTCCTCGTCAAGTGGGAACCGTCGACTGACACAAACAGTGCAAGCGTCTTCGGTTTTTGGCTTAGGTGTAGGGCGTAGTGCTTTTGGGAAGTCCTGATAGGAAAGATTGGTTCCCCGGAGTCATAAAGAGGATTCTACTAGTGTCCATCCGCGGTCATATTAGGATGTGGAGCGTACCGCTTGTGCGGTCCTGGTAGTTAGGACCGCGGTATGGGGTCAAACTCTGAAGTTTTCGGAGGCACAGCCCGCTTAATCTCGGTTTAGGGTGTAGCTTCAAGCGTAGCGAACAGGATGACACTTGCTGCGAAGAGGACTGCTCCTCAGCGCAGAGGTGTCCCGATCCAAACGGCTTCAAGAACAGCAAGAATCCGCCCCAAAGCGCCAGGATCCCTGTCGTCACAACTCTCGAGTGCAAATTAGATGCCAGTGAACATGAACGCCCCCATAACATTGAAAGGACTCTACTGTAATCATGACTCGGCAGGGTCTACCCTTGCCTTGCCCAGCACCTTCGCCACCGCCGGCCAGCCCTTGCCCAGGGCTTGTGCCAAAGGGCACTGGGCCCCCAGCCGCTTGGCTGCACCGGACACGAAGGCAGACCTTGTGACTTCGGTACGTAGGCTCCAGAGCCGTCAACAGTTGCGGGGTTTCTTTGCCGGCTGCGGCTTCGGAGCTAGCGAACCCCTTGCTTGGAAGATGGCGAACACTTCTGGGATAGGTGCCTTATAGGACAGCTGCGGTGCCTTACTTGTCTAGGGACCTAGAAACACCTATCAAACCGTTCCACAACCCTGCAACTCCCAAAACCCTGATAAGAACCCTCCATAGAAACCTACGCACAGAAAAAAAAAAAAGAGACCCTAAAAAAGACTACCTAAACCCTAAACCACTAGAATCCCTAACCCCAAAACTACCTAAACCCTAACCCCTAAACCCCTAAATGTCGCCGAAGGGGCAGGTTCGACACCGAGGCGGGGCGGAGGCTTTCCAGGAGCTCCCAGGCCGCGGTCTCCGGCAGCCCAGCCAAGGCCCCGATGGCGCTGGAGTCCAAGTCCCCAAACGTCCTGAATTATGGGGAGGGGGGGGGGGGGGGGGGNNGTTTCGGGTTTAGGGTTTGGGGCGTCCGGGTTTCGGGCTTTAGAGTTCAGGTTCTAGGTTGTCGGACAGGTTCACTTTCAGGGGTGCTTACTTTCCAAAAAGGTTTTGTGAGGGGAGCTTGAGATGGGCCGCGGGACTTTGCAAACGGTGACTGCAAGGCTTCCTTCCGCAAAGGAAGCTTCCTGCAGAAGCTTCCGAATTGGGCCCCCTCCAAACTGAAGCTCAGCTCAGGGTAGCTGCAGCTATCAGCTGTCGTAACCTCAAGAAAGCTGCGTGTTCTGACTGCACCGCAAAAAAACTCTGAAAGCAACAGACCGAATGCGAAGCCCGACCTGGCCGCAGACCCCAAAGAGACCCAAAGCAAAAAACGCAGGTCCAGTGAAAGTTCAGAGCCGCAAGCCAAACCCCTGTGGAAAAAGCACGGAGAGCTCCGGAGATCAGCGAAGGCTCCAGCCCGAGCCCGCGAGCTTGGCCTCCAGCGCCTCCCGTAGGGCCGGAGGAAGAGCGGACCCGAAGCTGTCGCCGACGCCCTGAGCAGGCAGGCTTCGGCCGAGGCTCTGTTTTGGGCATATGTAGGGTTAGGTTTCCCGGTTTTGGGCAGAGGTGGGGTTTCCCGTTTATGCCTTCTACAAAGTTCTAGAAGGGGGGTTTAGGGTGTAGAGTCTCTGTGCCCAGCCTTGATGACGGTGGAGCAGTATCTGTTGATGTCGCGCACCCTGGCGCCTTCTTCGAAGACCTGAAAACACTCCGCAAAAGAAGTGCATCACCTAGAAAATCAAGACAGATCGTCGAGGTGAGCTGAAGGGGCTGGGGTTTAGCAAGAGAAACACCAACGCTGATAAGCGTGGTGGCTTTAGTGATGGAAGCGACACAACCCAAAGAGGGCTTAAATATAGAAGCAGGTGACTCGCCCTGTCTCCCGCCTTCCGCAAGCGCTCGAAGCAGACCTCGCGCGCCCCGGCGCTCAAACCCGCGAAATCCAGAGCCACGCGGCCATCGACGCCCCAGTCCTCTGGAATGTGGGACAAAGAGGGCCCACAGCTCATCTTGCTGAGCCTGCTTGCTGGATGGAAGCAGCGTTTAAGTAAGATACAAGAGACCCGCAAGCTTGAGCTTTGCGGACAACCCAACAAGACACAGACAGAGTCAAGACACGGAAAGGCTGGAGAGCCGATTTCCCCAACTTACATCTGTTTACGATGTGTATCTGTGTTTATGTATGTGTATATACATGTACCCACTCAGCCCTTTCCTGTTTGTATTTGCATATGTTACTTACACTGCTTACCTCCTCCTACATTTATGCCTTCATCCCGCGAATGAGTGAATGAACGAAAGAAGGAAGGAGGGAAGGAAGGAGAAAAGGAATAAATCTGATTGGAATCCAGGACAACGCATCCGACAAGGCTCAGCCGGGAGCTCGGAAGGCACCGAGGTCGCCTGGCGCCGGCGCTTCGCGGAGGGCGAGGTCCCCTCTTCCGGGCTTTCGCCTCCGAAAGCTTTGGGGTTCAAGATTGGGGGCTGTAGGAGCTTAGGGCTTCGGGGCCTTAATATTTGCAATATGGGTTTGGGGGTTCCTTATTATGACTGTAGTATTATGATATACCCCAAAACCCTATTCTAAATATTAAGGGCCCCTATATTGGGGTTCAGTAGTATTAGGGGCTGCTTTCAGCGGCCTCGGAGGCTAGAGGAGGTTCAGCCATAAGGGTTTTTATAGTCAAGAACTTCAAAACGGGTTTCATTCGCGTGCTGTCAGGATTCAACAGGACTTCTCGGGGCTTTTGTCTTAAAGGGCTCTTGGTTCGGCTTAAAGGTTGACGACTGTCGGAGTTTGGGGTTGTGGGTTGTGCGCTGCTCTGTTGGTTTACTCCCCATGGCTCATGAGGAATCCATAACTCGCACAAGGCCCGACCCTGAACCGAAGCACTGCACCCCCAGACTTTGAAACTAAAACCCTAGAAAGCTTGGTAGCTATGGCGATTGCAACGGTTGTTATAGACTTACACCCTGAAAAGAGCTAACAACTCAAAGAGGCCCTCAAAAGAAGCCCCTAACCTTCAACCAAAAAAGAGGACGGCTCCCTTCGCCCCAAGGCGCAGGAGAGCCACAGCTCCTGCATTTGACCGTCCTTCAGGGAGATAACATGTATCTCCAACCATGCATGTGTACATGAAGAATGCTTATATTTATATATATATATATTAGCATATATATGTATGTATGTATGTATGTATGTATGTATGTATGTATGTATGTATGTATGTATGTATGTACGCATGTAGTTCGCGTAGATGATATGAAACCTTCCGGCTGGCCTTCTGGATTGTCTTATTCCCCTCATGAGTATGGCAAAAAAGAACATCGAGAATCTTACAAAATTCTGTAAAGGTCCCCTTAACAACCCTGTATCAGGCGTGCTTGAAGCAACTATTTCTTGTTTTGATTTCCTGCATGGATTCGGGTAGAAATTAGAAATCTACAGAAAAGCAAGTGAAAATATAAGAGCAACATAAACCATTAGAGCAATAACTAACTGCGATAGCACTAGTCAGAAAACCATTATTTTATGATATATAATATTATACAATCTTACGTTATATCGAATTATGTTTGATTGTATTTTAGTATCTTCGCTTTAACCATACTAAGCAGACAACTCCTCAAGTCCTGGGGTCGGAAGGACGCGTCCAAAGGGCTCGGCCGGGCCCAGCGGAAAGCACAGAGCCTTGGCGCGTCGTGGCGAAACCGAGGAGAGCGAGCAGGGTTCAGGGTTTAGGGTTCAGGGTTCAGGGTTTAGGGTTTGGGGTTTGGGGTTTAGGGTTTAGGGTTTGGGGTTTGGGGTTTGGGGTTTACGGCGCGGGGCTTGGGGTTTGAAGCCTAGAGTTGAGGTCGGAGGAGTACGACGATTTGGTCTATACTGCTTCGCAAAGGGGCAGGGCTCCCTGCAATTGTCTAGAAAGGATTCAAGAGGCTGCGAGGTTCCGGATTTCGGACCTAAACCCCCCAAAGCCCAATGCAAACCCCCAAAAAAAAACCTGGTAAAACTCTTAAAACCCTTCGGGGGTGGGTAGGGAGCCCCTCTGCTCTCCCAATCTTGCAGGTGTAGGCACATGACTGTTTATGCCATACAGGTGCACACGCAGGTTTTAGGGTTTAGGGTTTAGGGTTTAGGGTTCGTTCATGATCTTCTGGTTAAGCACGACAAGTTCAGATAACACGGGACCCTTAACACCAAAAAAGGATCCTTGTTCTGAGGATACCTTGGCGCTTTAATACACCCCTTAAGACCCCTGTATAGTAAATATAGACCTACAAAAACTGAAACTTCCAAGGAGACCTTTTTTCTAAGCACGATGTGTGAATGAAAGTGGCCCAGGCGCTGCGTGGAGGGCTCCAGGGGTCCCGGCAGCAAACTCAGGGGTGGCGAGCTGGCTTCGGCTTTACCTGCAGGGCTTCGGAAACCTTAAGGCCGTCTCAGAAGGCTTTTGATAAGATTCCAGAAGGGCTCCAACTATCACGTTATAGGGGTTGCTATCGGCTGTGTGAGGACTGTGGATTTTGGAAGGGCTTGAAAGCAGCGTGCGAGGGTTGCGAGAACGTTTGACAAGAGTTTTCCAAAATTGTTTAGGATGTGCTTTGTGTTTCTGCTAGGGTGGGGGTCAAAATTCACGTTAGGGCGTGGGTGTCCTCTCTCGTTGAGGGCAGCTTAAGGTTTAGTGCCTAAGATTTAGAAGCTTGTCATGGGGTTCCGAAAATAAGGTTGCTGGCTCAAGGTGAATGTGCCACACCCGTTTCATGACTTGAGGGTAGTCCGGTAAAAATCATATTCATCGATCTTCGATAGGGTTGTCTGTGGGCCCTAAACCCTAAACCCTAAACCAAAAAACCCTAAACCCTAAACCCAAAACCCTAAACCCTAAACCCTAAACCCTAAACCCTAAACCCTAAACCCTAAACCGTGCGACCCCAAGAGCTGCCCAGATGCTGGCCACGAAGAGATTCAAGCTCAGTCGTGGACCGCACGGGGAGTGCTGCTCTGGGACGCCGTGGGGCACGCCCTTGTCGATCCTTCCGGGATGAAGGGCTTGGGGTTTAAAGCATCAGAGTTCGAGGCTGAGTCGTAAGCTGACCCGAGAGCTCTTCAGAGCCAGGACTTCACACTCAAAACTTTTCCAAACCTTCAAGACGAAGAATCGGGGAAATGCGCGGAACATAAACACCCCCGAAACCACCGATTGATTTTTCCATGCAACTCCTTCAAGCCCAAAAAGCCCAAGCGCCTAAAACGACAAAAAAAAAATCAAACCCAGGCTGCCCTCAACTCAAGCACACCCTCCTCACGGCACGGCCCTCGGGCAAAATCAGCGCCGTGTCCCCCAACAGCAGCGGCCGCTCCGTGCCCAAGGCCAACGTCAGCTGCTGCAAGGGGTGGCTGTGCCTTCGTAGGGGTTTGAAGGCCGTTATAGGCTTCAGGATTTCAAGGCCGAGGGCTTAGGATTCTAGATTCTAGAATTCGAGGTTGTTATCCTTCGAGGGCGACTTGAGGTAGGGGTTCGGCTCTTTGACGGTTCTTCTCCGACCGTCCAGAACTTGGGGTTGAGTTTTGCAAGAGGTTTGAGGGCTGAGGCATACGGCCTGGGGCCTGAAGAACTCGACTGGGTTTGAATTTTGGGCAGAAAAAACAATATTGACTGTCCTTATAATAAGGATCCTACTATTTAGGGTACTATATTAGGGTCCCCTGTTTTCTGAAACGTCATGCTACAAAGTCTTCACACTTCCAAGGTGCAGCGCGCAGCTCGCCTGGTTGTCGTCGTAGCGGCAGAGCACGCATTTGAGAGGAATCAGGGGCTCTCCGGCGAGCTTCGTCGCTTTTGTCAGCAGGCGCCGCAGCAACTCCTCGAGCATGTCGTCGCGGCCAGGAAACTGCAGGAACCGGCTTTTCGAAGGGATCCAGCTCGCCGACGAACTGCTGAGAAGATGTTCCAAGGCACCGTCGGGCACTTTGACTTTGAAAGTGGACATGCTTCAGCCGGAAACTCTAGCGATGTGGCGGCGGCGGCGGCCAGGGGTGTGGAAGGCATGGCGTCAAGCCGCGAACTGCGTCCACAACATCGGCACAGCGCCATGCCGTCGGCCGATGGGCTGTGAGACATGCAGCCCAAGACCCCCCAATAGGTTCCGGGGTTTGGGGCTTCTCTTCAGGCTGAGGGTGCTGTTAAGGTGCAAAGGTCTGCGGCTCATGCTTCGGGGTAGCTGAAAGCTTCCTGAGTCGCTTCGAGTTACACGCAAAAGCCAAACCCCAAACCCTTTCTGAAGTC
>CAJNDV010001155.1:0-10056 GCA_905221635.1 Symbiodinium sp. CCMP2456
GACTAAGACTGTGATGAAGGTCAGTGCCACTGACCTTCATCACAGTCTTAGTCATAGCCTGACTTAGGCTGGGGGAGTCAGTGGTGGAGGGAGCACTTGGCATGGCGCATCTTCAGCTTGCGTTGTGTGCTTCAGCTTCAGCATCTCTGACAAGCACCAGGGCAATGAGGGTAATGTAGACCCCTGATAATGGACCCTCTTAGACTCCTTACAAACAAAAGGGTTTTTTTTTTCAATCAGGGTTTACATTAATACTATTCCTTAGGCTTCCTAAATAAAGCTATATACAAACTATACCTGAACAATAACCCTACTCAAGTTATTCAGACATCTATAATACCGTAGGGCACCATTGGTGCTGGGACTGAGGTCGCTGTGATCCTTGCAGTGTAGCTTTTCATGCGCTAGCCTTTCGGGTTTAGGGGTTCAGGGTTTTTTAGGGTCAGGGGGTTTAGGGTTTAGGGGTTCAGTCAGGATTTAGAGTTGGGGGGTTTAGGGGTTTAGGAGTTTAGGATGAAAGCCTTTACTTAGTCACACATGCAAGCAGTTTCCTGAAGCGCAATCTCTCGGCTCGCACTAACCAGACTCGATCCCTGCCCTCAGCGTCCAACGAACCATGCCACGACCGAAACAAGAATCAGAATCAGAAGCTGAGAACCCCATGGCTTGACACATCTTGTTGAACGGCCTAAATGTCAAGGATTCCATAGGGCATTAGGGTGGTGGGGAGGCCAGGGTTCAGGGGTTGGAAACTCAAGGCTTCCCCAGAACGGCTGAGGAAGCGGGCATGGAGGTAGTAGCCCATGGTCGGGCCCAGTAATCTGCTCCCGGGCAAGGCGTTGGGCCTTCGCTCGAAGTCGGGGAATAGGGCTTCGGGCAGGGGCTCCTAGTAGGTTCTCTAAGGGGATGTTGGGGTTCAAGAAGAAGTTAGGGTTTAGGGTTTAGGGTCCTAAACCCCAAACCCAGGTTCATAGCAATCTTCGAGTCTTGCAAGAACGGGGTCCTCGACGGCCCCTCGAGAGGCTTCAAAGCTTATATTCAGAAACCACCTACAGCATGGCGTGCAGCAACATGTGTGCTCCGTCAAGGTTCGCCATACACCCTAAACCCCTAAACCCTCAACCCCAAGCCCAAAAAATCCTGCAGCGATACCGTGCCTCTCCGGATGAAGGACCTTGTCCTTCTCACCGTCCAGCAAAATCTGGAAGGCCTGCCGAAACGAAGGCAGAAGTGTCTTCATCCTAAGCCCAAAATACAAATAACAACTAAGTACTAAAAAGTAGTAACAACAATACTAGTAACAAGAATAGTAGTAAGACTAGTATTACTATGTGTCCTAAACCCTGAAGGCAGGGAAAGTGCGCTGGGTATGTCTCCGTTCAAGATGTGGCTCACATCGCGGAAGTCCCACATCTGCCTCCACGCAGCCGTCGCCCAGGGTGACCTCACGGGGATTTCAGCGAGGCAGCATTTCCGAAACAGTGAGGAGTAGTATCACCACGACGACGACGATTACAACTGCTACAGACTGCCACTGTTACTATTGTTACAACTGTTACCCAGTACAACTGTTACTCCTATTACTAACTACCGTTCCTACTGTTCTTACGACTACTGCTGCTGCTACTACTACTACTACTACTGCTACTACTACTACTACTACTACTACTACTACGACAACGACGACTACTACTGCAACAAGTTGCGAATACTGCACTGCCAAGGCAGCGACGACGGTGGTGGAAACATTACCTGTCTGGCAACAACTGGGCGAGACATATTTAGAGTCATCATAATGCTGGGCACGGGCTTCTATAAGGGCCGTGACGATCGTGGTGATGCTTTCGCATTGATAGCCGTGACTGAACTTCAAATGCGTGAAACTAAACAGCCCGAAACAATGCAGCATCAAACTGTGTCGCTGGAAAGTACGAACCTCAGAAATAATGCCAGCATTCATGACGACTAGGTCCGTTATCTCGAATTATACAAGCAAGCGCCGGAGCCATCGACAAAAGCATATTGCAACAGAGCACAAAGCCTCGCAGAAAAGTTAAGAAGACTTAACCCTGCGGCTTTGTACAGCCATTGCGGCGACGTGAGAAGCATAACCTGCCCAAAACAAAACCCTAAACTCCAAACCCTAAAACCCTAAACTCTAAACCCTAAAAACCCTAAACCTGAACCCTTCACGCTCTTGTCTGCTTGGCTTCAAGCGGTGGCGGTGAACGATCCGTCCCTCTGCCGAACCTGGGCTTCAAGGCACACAGTGAAACAGACCTGCTTCGAGGGTGTATAAGGGCCCTTAAACCGGTTTAGGGTTTAGGGTCTCTAGGGTTTAGGTGTATATACCGGTTTAGGGTGTAGTTATACCCTAAACCCTAAGCCATCAGGGTGTATATGAGTTTTACTTTCTGTTCCTTTATGAGGAGCTAGACAATCAGACTAGGGGTCTGAGGGTTATGCTATAGTATAGCTAAACAGAAAGCCGAGAGGGGTTACCTTCAAGGGATCCTGTAAGAGACCTTAATAAAGGAGCCTATAAGGGCTCCCCTCTAAGGGGATGATAATATGAATGATTCATCATTCTTGCTTGATTCAGTGCGCTGCTGGGTGCGCTGCCATCTCTTCGGGCGTCCGCCAGTTGGTCCAGGTGCCAATGATGAAGTAGCCCTGAGACAGGTAGGTGTGAATTCATGTAAAGACCCTAAACCCTAAAACCTGAAGCCTAAACCACAAACCCTAAACCCTGCACCCCAACCCCCAAACCCCAAACCCTAAACCCTGAGCCCTAAACAACCCTGAACCGAAGTGATGGCCCCGGACCAAAGTTTCTGATTTTCTTCGATTTTGTGCTCTGCTCCGGCATGGTAGAGTAGGCTCTGGTCGCAGAATCATCGGAGGCACCAAGCTTCGGAGTTTGGGCAGCTTAATATAGGGGCCGTAATGATTAGAATAGGGTTTCGGGGTATTTTACTATACTTATAACAAAGAACCCCCTAAATAGTATAGGTAATTACGGAAGCTTAACCCAGAGACTCCAATATCCATTAGTTAAGGAATATACCTTAAATCATATCGGGGATCCCTACTATAATTTAAGTTATACCCCTTAATTAAGGGGATATTGGAGTCTTAGGCTTTGAGCTTTCCGGGGGGGCCAAGGGAGCTTGTTGAATGTTGCGGTGCTTGAAAAAACATTGCAACCCGATTGCCAACCGATCCTGGGGTCGCCTTGAATCCCTGCCTCATGCAGTTATTTCGGAAAACCAGCGTAGCAGAGCTCTACACAACATGAACCCCCAAACCCGAAGCCTTCTAGCTGCACTGGATTGAAATCTAAACTTTTCTTCACCGAAGCCCTGAGATATGGAAGATCAACGGCAACCAGATGCACGCGGAGGTGAAGGGTGAAAGCGCCAAGATCGGTAGTCACAGGGCCTTCGTAATCAGAGTAGAAATTAGTAGTGGCAATTAGATATTTCATCCCCGATAGTAGAGCTTGCACTGCTCTTGCGGCTTCGTCAGGCCCCCATATTCGTCTCAGACCGCAATGGAGGGGCCGGACAAACCAACCACACAGGGAATGCTGATTTCTGTCCATCGGGATGCTTTAACATTACCCTAAACCCCTCCTAAACCTCAGGTTACCAAACTCAGCCTCTGAAACCCTCTAATCCCCAAGCCCTAGCCGGCTGCATAAAGAAAGTCTGCCAGGGTAAAGTAGGGGCCCTAAGAATCAGAATCGGGTCTTGTCTTAACCACAACAAGGAATCCCCGGGAGTACTGTTACACAACAATCCGACCCGTATATTCCGGGTTTAGGGTTTAGGGTTCTAGGACGCGTATAGCAACCTTTTGAAGAGCCCTTTTATTGGAAGCCTCCGACCCTCCAGTAGGCAGGGCCTCGGAAGCTTTGATGTCGCTCTCGAGCATACCACCGCCTCACAGCAACCGGCTTAGGGCTAACGAGTTTAGGGCATCGGGTTGCGGGTTTCAGGGTTTAGGGTTCGGGCTCAAGGGTCTGGGTTTAGATATACGGGTTAAGGCTGTTCCGGGTTTAGGACTGTGTGCTGCAGAAGGCCACCGGTTCAATTCTTGGAGGCCGTGTTGTCGTGCTTGGGGCTTTGCGGTTGCTACGAGTAGGAATGGCTCAGGGGGCGTCTTTGGGGTTTGAGGTCTAGTGTCCAGGGTTCAGGGTCAGGGATCAGTAAACACGCATCTGTCGATTGCAGCCCGGCGCAATGTGGGGCTGCTAGCGGGAGTTGTAGCTGGTTACAAGTTCCTCCGTGATCATTCTGCTTCCCCTAACACCTTGTCTGTAAAACCGAAACCCAACATCATGTACCCTAGACCCGAAACGCGGGCACCCTAAACCCTTTCCCCAACTGGAGGCTTTCGACAGTAGGGTACCCATAATGCAGATCCTCAAATGGAGTAACATCTCACTGGCGAGGACCCGCAAGTTTCAGAAAGTGCCTGAGCCCTAAACCCTAAACCCTAAACCCCCAAACCCTAAACCCTAAACCCTAAGATTTCTTCAGCATCCATGAAGTCGTAGTTGTGTCCAAAGCACATCGGCTCAACATGTGGCCAAACCCTAAGCCCGCTTTGAGGATTTTTTCATGAGCTCCTTCCTGAAGGGAACTGGGGACCAAGTTCCTTGAAAGGGGCTCTGGTAGGGTACAATATGAGGGGTGATGGGGCACAGTCTACTACAAGTATAGTAGGGACTAGAAGAGGGTAGCCGCCAGTATTCATATTGACTTGGTTCTTCGATTGCCACCCCAAGCTCCATCAAGTTCGTAAAGACAGTGGCATACACCATGCCGAAATTCTGTCCAATGCGCTTCGCGTAACCTTAACCCCAAAACCCTAAACCCATCTAAACCCTGAGCCCTACCACTACTTTAAACCAACCTCGAATCTAAACCCTAAAGCAACGTAGGCATCTGTGGACATGAGAGCCCAGCTCAATTTAAATCATGCGCCACGATGCAGACTCGAACGACGTCACCAAAGTTTCAAAGGCTTAGCCCTGAAATTATAAGTGCCACAAAACTGCCCGATACTGACCGCATCGTAACCCTACAAGAACTCTACAGCAACCATAGACTAACCCTATGGTGACCCGATAGTAACTCTATCATAGCCCTGAAGGCACGCGCCTGCTGGCCAGTAGGAGAAGGAAGCCCTCTCCATTTTCGGCTTGACGACTGGGACCTCATGGGCAGAAGTTGCCCAAAGAGCCCAATAGCAATTCTACGATACTGTTGATGATATAAACCCTGCATTACCTGAAAGACCCCAAACAATGGGAACTAGGGTATGTTCCTTGTTATGGGTCATGCCGGATTTATATCATCAACCGTAGTATGTGGTGTATTGTCGTATATGATGTTGTGGTATACTAGAGTATGTTATGAGGAGAATACATCTCATTGTTGTAGTGTATGATTGTAGTGTACTATGGCATATTGCACTGAAACACTCAGTGAACTAGAGGTCCAGAGGGTTTCTGATCGTGACTGAGCAGGTCGTGGAGAGCTCATGGCAATGGTTGAGTGCAGGGCTTAGACTACCTGCAAGTACAATACGTTCATCGACCACCATGGGGACATAGTGCTCAAGGCTTACTATAGGTGATAAGGTGTGCGGTCTTGGGTGCGATCGGCGTCTGAAGAAGGCACGTCAGCCAATTCGCTCAAACATGCTTGTACCTTCTGCTGCAGACAGATGTTGATTTCTCTGGATTATGGTTCGTTCCTCTTGTGACATACATGTTTTGGGGGATTCCAAACAGGACCCCAGTTTCGGGAACTGCAGTACCCATGTTGTACAGGTTACAGTCCCACCGGCGTCTTAGCACGGCGATGTTTTGGAAACGGACGTGGTGAGCTGGCCGCTAGAACTAGCAGTCAGCAGCAGCAACCTGCATAAACACCTCAGCATCCACTTCTCCACACGCAAATTGGAGCAAGACTTTCCACTTCTGTTGCCCCCTAAACCCTAAACCCTAAACCCTAAACCCCAACGCCCTCCAATCCTGTCCCAAACCCTAAACCCTAAGCCCAATAAGCCCTTGGGATCCAACCCGGGAGCCATCGGCCGAAAACCAGGAGACCATGTTGATCTGTCATGGGCTTCGGGGATTTAGGGTTTAGGGTTTAGGGTTTGGGGTTTAGGGTTTAGGGTTTAGGGTTTGGGGGTTTATGGACTTAGGGTTTGTGGCAGTTTTATCGGGTCCGACAAATCAGTGGGATATGAGGATGTATTGGTTGCGTACAACTCAATGAAAAGTATGCACGGGGCTGATACTCTGAAATCTTCAGACCTCCACATCAGCGCATTAGACATTCGCGCCCGAAGACATACTCATCGACAGCGATCTCTAGGAGTTGATGGTTTACGATCAGGTTTTCATACTGCTGATGATATAAATCCTGAAATTCCTTACTATGGGTAATGCAGGATTTATATCATCAACCGTATCAATGAAATGTCTCCGCATTTTTTACAGGCCTTACACAACGCAGGCTGCAAGCAGGCTATGCCTGGCCATCCCTAAACCCTTAAATGCTCTTCCCTAACATGCCCAATGGCCTAAATTTCTGAACACTACAGCCCCTAAACCCTAAACCCTACCATGCCTAAATCTCAAAATCCCGGAACACTACCGCCGCAAGTCCCAGCAAATTCGGACTGAGATTCCACAGCTGCCAACTCAGCGACTCCAACACCCGTTGATTAAATCATATCTCTTCCTCAACTAAGGTTTAGGGCTTAGCACTTCTGGTTTGGGGGTCTCCCGTCGCCCTACTTGGAGGTTCATGGGTAGTTGTAAGTAGGATTATCAGTGAAGTAACCAAAGTTATAACCAATGTTAAGGGACTTATAACTCCACTTCTGACTTCCCATGAACCTCCAAGAAAGCCCTAAACCCCGTACTTCGATTTGTCGCGCCTCGGCATCTTGAGAATATCAGGTCGAGGGTTCTGTTGGTTCCCCGAAAGCGAAAGTCTTTGCTTAAGGAATACATTGCGCTTAGGACTTTAGGATTTTAAGGTTTAGACGGAATACATAGGGTTTAGGGTTTAGGGACTAGGGGCTTTGGGGCTTGAACTTGTGGTAGAGATCTTACGAAGTCCTTGCTCTAACTGCCACCGCCCTCCTGCTATGCAAGATCCCTGATTAAAACCCCTAAACCCCATGCATCCAGGGCCTAAACATCCGTGAGCATCTGACTCCTCGATTACCCAGACAACCGGACAGCCTTGAATGAAGTAATATACCTCAAGCATTAAGAGCACATATGTGTACTTCTTCAAAATTAGGTCCCAGAATAAAAGGACCCTAAAAGGGACCCTAATAAAGAGAAGAGTCGGCAGCGGGTTTGGTTTGGGGTTTCGCGCATCGGTTTAGGGTCTAGGGTTTGGGGTCTAGGGTTTAGGGTTTAGGGTAAACCCTAAACCCTAAACCTTATAGTTCTGCATCCGCGGTGGAAAACCAGCAATGGTGCCAGCCATGAAAGTCACAGCAACGCAACTAGTACCAAGACTGCAACTCAGAATGGCAAGCAGAAGCCGAAGGGACACCTAGCCCGGAGCTAAACTAAAAACCCTTAAACCCCTAAACCCCTCGCTTTTAAACCCTAACCAACCTTATACCTTAAATCCTAAAGCCCCAAGCGCTAAACCCAATGCAGAGCCGGTGTCACGTTGGTTCCTCCCAGGCCCCGTGTACCAAAGCCGTGGAAGACGCGACTATCTCGGAAGGCCATGGCCTGCAGGCGTTAGAGCTCTTAGAGGGCTTAGGGTTTAGGGTTTCGTGTTTATATAGGGGGGGGGGGGTTGTTAGTTTCAACAGGGTTTCGGCGTATATTATTCTAGAAGCATAAAAGGATCCCTAAGGAATGATGTAAGTGATTTTTATTGAGGCTTCTATGTTCGAGTGAAGGCCCTCCGCCGAGGCCCTCAACCCACATACGGTTACCATAGGGGCCATAGCGCTTTGGGGCCCATTCTACTATAGTTATAATAAGGAACCCCTCAAAATAGTTTAGGCCCCTACATTAGGATCAGGGATAGGCTTCGAGGCTTCGGTTTTGGGATTTCAATCTCGGGCCTCCACTTTTCTAATATCTCACCTGGGGGTTGCAGTCAGCCTGCCAGGAGCTGTGGAGCTATTGTGCGGCTCAACTTTTCGTGAGGGCACCCAAAGTCTGTGTTGGAGACGACGTGACATTCGCAGATGGCGCCGGGCGTCAATGTAGCCATTGATCATCGGGCAGTTTCAGAATGAGGGGACCCAGGTATAAGCCCAAATAGCTTGATCCTTACATGAAGTGATGGTGTCAAGTCGCACATCAGCCACCTTAGCCTTAAACCCTAAATCCCCATCGCGCCGGCGGGTACAATGTGTCAATGTTGCCACGGTATAGTTTGGCACCTTTGCTGCACGCATCCATGCTTCAAGGTTTCGCCAGCTGGAACATTTGCCCGTCCGGGTCGTTGCCATGGCATCTGAGAAGATCTCATTGGGTGGCACATGTCTCCTCCAGTGCCCTCATCCTACCTAATTAGGTATAGGGTTTAGGGTTCTTACTACACTGTTAGGTTTAGGGTTACGACTACACGGTTACTACACGTCTATGCCACCACTGCAGACTTCACCCTAGACTCCCTACTAGACCCTTGACCCTAAACCCACGAATGCAGAAAACACGTTCAGCAGGTGGCCCACAAACAAAGCCAGGCCGAACCCTCAACCCCAATGCCTTTCGCGAAGATATGTGATGGGAGTGTAGCACTGAAAAAACAGTTGAAACCATGGGCAGGGAAAGGGAGGGAGAGAGAGCCTCGCTGTTGAAGTTGACAGCGACCTCCTCCCCAATCCTCAGCGATCGCAGCAGGTGATTGCACTGAAAAGGGCCTTCTTGCATTATTCTGGGTTTCCAACCGCTTTGTCTGAGCCTTCTGACCCCAAGACCTATACTCCAGGACCCTGGCCCCAGGCGCGACTACCAAATACAAAGAAACCAACATGGCTTTCACAAAGACAAAGAAACCAACATGGCTTGCACTTGCGCTACTACAAAGAAGCACTCTAACGTGTACTTGCCCGGACAAGGGTAACAATCGTGCCTCAGACGTTGGAATAGGCTTTCGGGGTGCATTACCCTAAAGCCTCAACCCTAGATTTCAGCTTTTTTTGGCGGGGACTAGAAGGGAACGTCGAAGTTCTACTGACTCTATGGCCGAGAGTAGCATGAGGCATAAGTGTGACCTGAAGCAAAAGCTCTCAACTCGATATCTTGGGCTCGGCCACCACCCAGTAGTTTCGGTAACAATGGGAAGGCAGTCACCATACTAGCTAGTTTAGGGTTTAGGGTTTAGGGTTTAGGGTTGTTACTACTCTAACATTCCTAGTGAAGTATCTCTTGCGGTTCGGATTGGGTGGGGTGGCGGGCCTAAGCTTCAAACACACAAAACTCGAACACCCGCTCCGTCCCGTCAAACCCGAAAAACTCCCCAATTCCGACAGTCCCTGTAGGAGCTCCCTGCATATTTCTCGCCCGAAATCGTCCCCCAGTGAGGGGCATTAATAATCACCAATCTTATTTTGGAGTTCCTTATTATAATTATAGCATAATATGCCCCCAAACCCTATTCTAATTATCAAGGGCCCCTACATTAGGGCTGAAGTTCAGAGTAGAGGGTACCTAGTCCCAGGATCCCTAAACCCCGACCCTAAACCCTAAACCCTAAAGCCGAAAGCTTGAACCCTAAACCCTGAAGCTTAAACCCTAAACCCTAAACCCTAAAGCTTGGACCCTAAACCCGGAAGCTTAAACCTAACGCTTAATTGAATTATGATTTAGGGGGACCCCCCTAAGGGGGTATGGCAGATGGAGTTTGATACCAAGGGTTTTTGCTGATGGTTGGTTTTTTGGCCTCTGTTTACTCCAGCGTGGCATCACCAGCACTCACTAGCACTCACTAGCGCTCACTAGTGCTCACTAGCGCTCACTAGCGCTCACCAGTCCTTACTAGTGCT
>CAJNDV010001159.1:0-13609 GCA_905221635.1 Symbiodinium sp. CCMP2456
GGGGTTTAGGGGTTTAGAGTTTAGGGGTTGAGCGGTTATGGTTTAGGGTTTAGGGTTTCATCGTATGAGTTTTGGCTTTAAGCCTGAGGTTGTCGAGTCATTTTCTGAGGTTCTTAGCATTGGACAAGCCATTTGCAGCTTTATGTTAGTCGGGCTGAACTAAGAAGCTTCAATCCGGATTCAGCTCAGCTGGGACCTCCGCGCTCCTTCCTCGAACCCAAATCCATCTACATGGCAACCCTCGTCAAAACATGACGTTCGACGTGTCGTTGCACCCTAACTTCAGCGCCTTGGCGATGCTGCTTTGCGACCCAATTCCCAACAGCCAGCTGAGCACACTTAATTATGGATTGAGCGTGATTTCTTCGGGACTTTGGGTGCACAAGTGGTAGGCGAGGTAGAGCGCACGCATGATGATGGACATCGGGGACTTAGGGGTCTGCCTTTTGTGGGAATATATAGCGATACTGTACTTGGAGACCTTTCAATTGCCTTTCCCAATGTCATAATGTCATAACCCCNNCCCCCCCCCCCCCCCCCCGGAATGCAGCTGAGCGCCTTGGCAGTCGGCACTGTTGCAGACCCTGCGGGGGCTGCGCACTGACGTCGGAGTCGCTTCTCTGCCTGTCATCAGCTAAAGCAGCTAAAGCCTCACACCCAGAACCAACCTTCACGTGTCAGTGCTTGGCTATTGTGCCCCACTAGTGGGGTCGGTATGTCCGAACATGTGAGAAGCTCTTGTGGCTGATTTGCCATTCAACTGGAGCCTTTGCTTGAAATATATACATATATACACATATATGCATCTAGGTGTTGTATGCTTATGAGCTGTAGAAGCTTTATATGAGTTATGTGAACGTGAAGCTCCGAGAGCTGCTCAAGCAACAGATCTTTCTATCCCAGCCTCGCGGCTGATCAGCGTGCTGGGATATGCGATTTCTAAGGCGGGCCTACCCGGAGTCTTGAACAGACTTGAACACCTGCACACGAGACCGATCGAGGAGGTACCTCAATCGCGTCCGCTTCGGGCGTGTCCCTGCTCATGAACCCTGAGTTCTATTCGAGGGATATGCCCCGACCACGATACATTGCTTCGCTCCGAGTCCTTGAGTGAACCTTCTGTGAGTCTGGCATCTAGGAGTCTTCATTTGCTGCGGAACCACATCTGCCAGACTTTCAGGCGTCCTCAAGTCGCTTCAGTTTCACGGTATTTAAGCCTTGCCGCGTCCGGCCAACCCTAAATCCTAAACCCTAAACCCTAAACCCTAAACCTAGGGCTTAGGTCAGACGGAAGGTCTTTTCGCCAGGGTTGGCTGGGGTTTCGACAGCGGCCAAGGCCGCTCCCAAACTCTCCACAGGGTTTAGGGTTTAGGGTATAGGGTTTAGGGTAAAGTTTCGGGTTTCGGCGGCTCAAGGGTTCTGAGGTTCATACCGGAGGCCTGGATAGTTAGATGTTGGTTTTGGGATTTAGACTGTATTAACTAAAGTTTTACTCTATAGGGACTGGAGGGGAATATTCCGGCCCCTGTAGTAAAGGTTTGGGTTCATTTACAGCCCCAAAAAAGCACAGCAGCAACCGGAAGAGGGAGAGTGCAGGAGCTGGCTACTGAGCTACGGCTTGGTTTGGCATCTCGAATTCTTAGTTGCTGAGTAGGTAACCTTCAGCCGCTTCGGTTTTACCAGAACCATCAAAGGCTTCGTCCTTGTCAGGTAAGGGGGCTCCGCAACTAAGAATTCAGATGCTTGCTTGCGAACTTCGCCTTTTTCGCTCCAAAAGCTCTTGTCAAGACGGCCTGCGCACCCCGTGACTCGACCTGCAGCCTCAGAATGTACCAACTTTGAGGAAAGATGTAAGAAAGAAGCCTAAACCCTAAACCCTAAACCCTAAACCCTAGCCTAATGCGAGACACACCACAGCTCCGAGGGAGATCTTAGTAGGGCCCACACCGAGCCTCCCTCTCTAAGTTAGCAGGCCGTGGGGCAGAAGAGCAGTGCACACTCAGCGAAACCCGTTGCCAGTATAGAGTCGAGTGTAGAGATTTGCAAAAAGGCAGGGTCTTTTGGGGTTTGGGTCCGAGCCTCAGAGCAAGTTGCAGGACTCTGGTGCAGCTGAGTTTCGAGTTGTGTACTGTGCGCGGAATTTACCGGAAAATATAAATACAGGAAGCAAAAGCGCAGCCAACCTCCTAAACCCCTAACTGATATTCGAGTTGTGAGGGTCCATACCCCGTAAGTAGCGGCCAAGGCTTATCTAGCCCTCAGCTTAACGCTAAACCCCAGCTTCGGCTTTCCTGAGTCCCTTGCCTGTGGCTTTTCGGAGCCTAAGCGCTAAACCGTCTATGTTCTGGTGGGATCCGTTTCTGCTGCCGCAGCTGCCCAGCTGTGTGCCGATTTGGACTATGTGGAGCTGTGCCCTTCTTCTGCCAGTCGTGAGATTCGAAGCCCTAAACCCTACCTATAGTCTCCTTTACTTTGTAGTTCATTTTTTGGGTTTAACCAATTATATATTAAGGATTCTATAAGGTATCCCCAAAAAGGAACTACAATGGAGATTACAGGTAAAACCTTAAGCCGTAGCGAAACTTAGGGTATTGTAGGCTTGGGCTTCCCAAGGATCCTGCTTTAAATATCCCCAAGACTTGACACACAAACCTGCTGCAGAAGGGGTTTGTTGCGTAGGGCATTTAGGGTTTAGGGGTTTAATACTGTAAGATTTGGGGGATAAGTCAATTTATGGTGTTACTTGGGCCCGGAAAGGTATCCCATGCACTTTCTATGCCCAGTTCTCCTGACGGGGAAGCATGATGGCTTCCAGAAGTGCGGCGGAATATCTTCTTAAGATGCTCTTCAGCTCTCTTCTTTGCATTATTGGTTTTTTGTCGAAGTTTACACCTATAAACCCTCCGCATAAAACCTTAAACCCTAGACCCCTAAACCCTAAACCCTATGAAGTCCCCAATCGAGTGTGCCAGCAGGACTCCGGCTGGCATGGCGTGCACGTGCCCGTCAAGGCCCTCAGCGCTCGACTGCTGAATTCCCAAAAGGTCCAAGTAACAATAGGGTTTGGGGTTTAGGGTCGGCATAAATTGAAACGATGTCCCCTTATAGTCCTTATAGCCCCATTTCAATTATTATGCTATGATCTACCCCAAAACAGTGTTCCAATTGTCAAGGGCCCTGTTTTGCCAATGTAGTATGCAGATAGTAGATCTGAGCCTGCTTGTAAACACTATAATACTACACTGTTACTTGGGCCCGTCCGGATTGCCATGAAGTTGTGACACTTGCGTCACCATTTATGGCACTGCCTCGTGTTTCTACCGAGTGCGATGAAAGCAAGATGATGAATCTGGCGAAGAGGGTGCCACGGCTGCTGCTGGGGCGATGCTGGTACTTCTCGCGATGGTGATGTTGGCGGTGATGGCGTGAAATGTGCAAGGGTTTAAGTCTTAATTCCATGAACCTCGAAGTAGAGCCCAAACCGCTACACCCGAATCCCGAATCCCTAAACCCCTAGACACTAAACCCCAATCCCTAAACCCTAGCCCCTAAACCCTAAACCGCTTAACCCCAAACCCTAATCCCTAAACCCTAATCCCTAATCCCTAAACCGCGATAGGGGGCCATTGCACTTTTAAAAAACATCTGTAAACCGCTTAGCCCTAATCCCTAAACCCCTAAATTCCTAAACCTTAAACCGCCAGACCCTATAAACCCAAAGGCCTGCCCATGACAGGTCAACTCCCTTGAGCCGACGAGGCAAGGGAAAGCTGATCCCAAGCCATGTCTCATAATTTAGGGTTTACGGGTTTAGGGTATAGGGGCCTGAACAATGAGAATAGGGTTTTGGGCTCCTGTGTAGTACAATTATTGCAAGGAGCCCCCAAAATAGCACAGGTAGTTATGAGGCCCCTATATGAATCTCCCTTGTAGTTCTTTTTTGGTACAGTTCGATGTTCAGGATATGTTCGGAATGCAGTTCCCGTTTTTCGGGATTGAGATTCTATACTTAAGATATTTCAGGATCCTCTAAGGAAATCCACACAAAAAGGAACTACAATGGAGACTCGAGGTAAACAAGCTGTCTTTCGCGAGACTCGTCTATGATGGAGTAGGGTTCCGTTGGGGCGGTTTCACCAAGGCTTGTTTCCAACACCAGTACGAAACCAGTATGGCGACTCCCACCCAAGCCCAAAAGCCTATCACTCAGACATTGAACGCATGCACGTAGGTCGAGGTGGGGTCAAAACCCGGCTTCTTCACAGTCATGATGTCGACCTCTACGCAGTTGGTTTGTGTTGTGAGCATGATTCCTTCTTACTGGGTTGAAAGGCGGCATCATACATACATGTGTTCAGCAATGCGGGTTCGGGACATGTAAAACTTGAGTTGCAAAAGCCAGTCAGTTACGCACAGGTAGTATATCCTAGACCATGAAGCTACATTTGCCCACGGCTCATTTTGTTAAATGGGGGTTTCCGAACATAGGGGACCCGAATATAGTACCCTAAATAGTAGGATCCTTATTATAAGGGGGCCCCAAAATAAGGTACCCCTATTTTTCGGAAACTCCCAAATCTGCGCCGGCTTTCAAAACCCCGAGCCGCAGCTCGGAAGAAACCAGGAGCCTATGGCCCGAGCCTGGGTCAGAACTAGTCTTTTCTCATAAGGGGATTTAGGGTTTAGGGTTTAGGGATTTGGGAGTTTCCGAAAATGGGGGTGGTCCCCTTATTTTGGGGTCCTTATAATAAGGATCCTATTATTTAGGGTACTATATTAAGTGGGGTACCTTATTTTGGGGTCCTTATAATAAGGATCCTATTTTTTGGGGTACTATATTAGGGTTCCCTATTCTCGGAAACCCCCCATTTCTCATAAGGGCACTTCACGTGGATGGGTGCCCCGTCTGTTAGGCCGAGGTCTACAGATCACAAAATTCAGAGGCCATCAACAGTATGACTCAGTATGACTCTACCAACGCCGCTTTGGGGGAGGGAGGGAGGGAGGGATTGAGGGAGGGAGGGAGGGAATCTTGAATCCAGAGCCCTCTGCCAGAAAGCACCCCCTTTTTTAAGATTCCACATCAACCAGAGTCACCAGAGTCCGAACGCCTCGAGGTTGCGAGTTCGCCTAAACCCTAACACCAGGGTTCAGGTTTAGGGCCTATAAAGTTCATGTTGAAGAAGTGGGGTTTCAGAAGCCGCCTACTGTATTTACGAGTTCAAACATGAGAATCCTTGTCAGGTCCTTACGGCGCACATATCAAGGGTTCGTGATGTCTTCATCATAAGTGTTGTGCTGAAGCTGCAGCTGTGTTTCCGACCTTAATGCTCAAGCCGTATGGCATATGATCGGCTGTCTAGATAACGGTATCAGGGACCACTATTGTCTTAATTATTAGAAGCCCCATGATGAGGGCGTGGGCACTTCAGAGTGAGCCTTCTGCGTAACGAAACTGCGGACGAACACACCTCAGAGTGTCAAGGCGTGCCCTTATTGTACGAGCCCCTCCAAAACCCTATTCTAAGTATTCAGGCCCCCCAAACCCTAAACCCTAAACCCTAAACCCTAAAGCCAAGTCTAATTGTTCAGGCCCCCTAGATTCGATCGCCGTTGCGCCAGGATCGAAACTGAGAATTTCCGTGGCCACATCCTTTTCCTGCACAGGTCGGCCTTCTTTGAAATATAGAGTTCAGGGTATAGGGTTTAAGGGTTTAGGGTGGGGTTCAGGGTTTAGGAGTTTAGGAGTTTAGGGGTTTAGGGCTTAGGGATTAGTAACACTAGTTTGGGGGGGCTCCTCAAATATTGTGCTTCTAGTATAATATAGCCCAAAATGCCACTCTAATTATGAAGGCCCTTCCTTTGGGGATCCTGCCGTAACAGGCAAAAATGTCAAAAGTTCTCGTCTCCGAACCTTACCTATAGTGTCCATTTTAGTTCCTAAGTTAGGTTACCTGATGGGATCTAACTCACCAGACAAAGGAACTACAATGCATACTGTGGGTAACGTCAAGTTTAAGTTTAAGTCTTACAAACCACAAACATTAAGATGACGGGCATTAAACCCACAAAGGGTCCGAGGTACCGTAACTACTTTCCTAAATCATAATGCGGATGCCTAATATAGAAACCTTGCACTCCACTATATACGTACTGAGGACCTGTTGGAAACCGCGGAAGCCTCAAACCCTAAACCCCTAAACCTTAATGCCCTAAACCCCAAGCCCTATAACCTCTAAACCGCTAACCCTAAACCCCTAAACCCTAAACCCCTAAATCCCTAAACCCAATAAGTAAACCCAGACCCTGAACCCAAACCCCTAAACCCCAAAGCCTCTAAACCCTAAGCCCTAGTAGAGCCTAGGTCGCAAGCCTTTGGTCCAGCGGCCCGGTGTTGCGAGTTTCGAAGTTTTGTGGAGTTGGAAGCCTAGGGCAGGGTTTAAGGTTTAGGATTTAGGGTTGGCTTGGGGAAGAGGCTTTTTTTCGAGTTGTTCAAGCTAACTTTGCCTATGCAGAAAATCGTCCCGTACTCTTCGATGCTGTTTCTTGCTTGGCTGCTTACCTCAGTTCAGCTACAGGGTCCTAGCGCCATAAAGCTGGTTGACCAAAACATGCGGCACCATTCATCATTGGAGAGTATAGGTAATGTCGATAGGTTTGAAGGTTAGGGCATAGATGAGCCTTCACAAACGGCGTTGTTCTCTGTTGCGACAGACCATGCACCCTGCAGAGAAAGCTGCTTTGCCCAAAGCTGATCCCGCCGAATTACGAACGCCGACTGCACAATGATGTTCGAGACGAAGAAGCGGATGTTGCCGGAACCGGCGGCAGTGATGGTGGTGTCGATGATAACGCTGACGGAGATGAGTTGGTCGATTGCCGCTGACCGGGCCCAGTTCCATCAATGCGACCACCTCACAAAACAGTTTTTCCTGACTCAGCCTCTATTGCGCTGAGTATTGGCATGGGTGCATGTTGTGATGACAAATGCTTTCGAGTTATCATTCAACTGCTGCCCAAAAGGTATACCTTGAACTCTGTACCATGCTCTTACATTCTTTAAGATACGAGTGAGCCTGCGGGCCGCAGGGACTTCCTTTCTCCTTCTTTAGGATTGGGAATAAACCCTAAACCCTCAACCCTTAACCCTTAACCCTAAACCCTAGACCCTAAACCCTAAACCCTAAACCCTCAACCCTAATTGGGAATGAAGCCGTTTATAGGACCAAGGCTCCCTCCCAAGCCTTGTAGCCCGAAATCTAAACCCAAAAACGCTACACTCCCTAATGGGACCCCGAAAACCCTAAACTCCCCAATTAAAACCCTAAACCCCAAACTCCCTAATTAGACCCCTAAGCCCTCCTGAACCCTGATCCCAAAATAATGACATCTTGTGCCAGGCCCCTCGAAGAGGGTCATCCGTGGCCGTACGGGAAGCCTAGCGGCTGCAAGCGGTTGACTTCGACTAATGTAGGGGCTTAAATAAGTACCTGTACTATTTTTTTTTGGGGGGGGTTCCTTATTACGAGTATGGTATAATGATGGGCCCGAAAATCTTATCCTAACTTTTCAGGCCACTAGATTCGGCGACTTTGAGGACCAATCTCCTTTGCCAAAAAGTCGGGTTGTCCCATGTTCCACAGCTCCTCAGCCTTCAATGTGTAATCAGTGGCCAACACCGCGCCAAGCAGAACACTCGTGTTGGCCGTGTTGGGCCTATACAGCGCCATTAGCCATGAACGAGATTTGTTCGTGCTGATGATGGTGCGGCTTAAAGGCAGTGGACAACAGACCCCGAAAGCATGGATCTATCGCATAAGTATCGATGGGCAAAGGACACAGATACATATACCTGGTACATGTACACACGTATACATATGCCATATCGCATCATGTGCATGCGGTGAAATGCATGTTATGCCGTATCAGGCCGCGTCACGCCATGCCATATCACATTACACCGTGACTTGTCCCTTCGCCTCACAACGTCACCATGTCGTTGAATATGGATATGCACATGCCAATGTGCATATGCATACGTGCAACCCCGTGTAGAGGCATAGCGGTATAGGTATATGAACTTATACATGTATGTATATGTAGGCTATACGTATTTGCATGTATAAGCATAAGTAAGTAAACTTGTTTGTATAAATCTGTGTATTTACGTGCAAGTGTTGTAAGCATACCCTAAGCTTCCAAGGACCTTATTGTTAGGGCCCTAGACCAACAATAAGGTCCCTGGACGCCTAGGGATACTTAAGCATGTTACTTCTGAGTCGTCTTCCCTAGGATCCTCGTGGTTCAGGCTTTAGGTACGCTCAGGGTTGGCGGTGCTGGTCCTTGTACTTAAGCAGTATAGGCTTCGGCTTAGTCAAGGAGTCCGCATACAGGTGCTTTAGGGCCAGAGTATATAGTATGTGGGCACATGAACCCAAACCCCTAAAACCCCAAAAACCCTAAACCCCTAAAACCCTTAACCCCTAAACCCCTAAACCCCTAAAGCCCCTAAACCCCTAAACCCCTAAAACCCCTAAACCCCTAACCCCATTAGGGTCGTGTTTAGTGTGTAGCACTTGCGAGCAATCCGGTAGCCGTAACTCAGCCAGCCAGGGCCCGGCTCAGGGGCTGTTTAGTGGTTTAGTTTAGGGTTTAGGGTTTAGGGTTTAGGGTTTAGGGGTTTTGGGGTTTAGGGGTTTAGGGGTTTAGGGTTTAGGGTTTTTAGGAGTTTAGGGGTTTAGGAGTTTAGGGGTTTAGGGAGGAGTTCAGGGGTGTACGGGTTTAGGGGTTTAGGGGTTTAGGGTTAAGGGGTTTAGGGTTTAGGGGTAAGCCGAAGCTCTTAATCCTGTAGCAGCCAGGCAGAAATGACAAAACTCGACACTTGCAACCATTGCAACAGAGAAACCCCAGCGGACGGTCTATCAACAGACCAATCTCAGAAGCGACGGCCTGTAGTCTCCATCGTAGTTCCTTTTTGGGGATACCTTATCAAATCCTGGATATATAATTGGTTAAACCAAAAAACCAGCTACCATGGAGAAGATAGGAGCAGCCCAGGCAATTTGAGGGGAAGTCTCGAGTGTGGGAGCTGCGCGTTCAAGGCCTCTCAGGGCTTTCGCTGTTCCGGGGTCTAGCAGAGCCACGGTTTCATTTAGGGTTTAGGGTTTAGGATTTATGGTTTAGGCTTTAGGCTTTCAGGCACAAGACAGTATACTACTGAAGTCTGCAGGCCATTTTGCGGGATGATTGGAATGGATTCGAAGTCGCAGCTTAAGTAAATTCGCGCTAGAGCGCGGGATGTTATAACGTGGCCCGACTCCTTCACATATTTATCGTGGCTGCCGTCTTCCCAGAGGCTTGCAGAGGCCCTGAGAGTCTTTCGAGAGTACTACCTAATCTAGACCGTCGGTGCAGTCAGAAGAGCTGTAAATATAAAGGTCGCAAAGGTCCAAGAACCTATATCCGTTGTAGAACAGTATTGTAGACCTCTGACTACCAACCCGCCTCCCCAGTGATTTAAATTAGTTGCCTTCAATCTCAAGACCACACCTACTTTCAAACCTTATTAATGATTGCATCCCATCAACACCGCAGGAAAGCGTTCATCACAGCATTGGCCGAACCTGTGATAAAGACATCTCACCTATGGAAACCATAAACCCTAAAACCTACACAACCCTAAACCCTAAACCCTTAGCGAACAAAACCTACACAACTCCGAGGTGTCTTCATCTCAGATCCCGGGGACATCCATTTCGCTGTGGAGCTTGACAAGCCGTGCCTCGTCCTGGGCAGAGCTTTTGATTGTTCTGACGATTTGATCAAGGTTTAGGGTGTATAGGGCCACGAATTTTGGGTGATTTGGAGAGTCATGATAACTTCACTCCATGAGCTTAGAACTTTTAGAGTTTAGGGTTTCTGAGACTGATTTGAAGTTTGGCTGGCTTTGGGCTGTGGGCTCTGAGAACCCTGAAGTGCAGGGACCCAGCGAGGAGGATGTTGGTATGATGCGGTAACCCTAAACCGTGAGTTCATGCCGTGGTCAACCAGACATACTCTCTTTACGATTTGCGGTTTGTGCCTACTCAGAATCTGACTTCTGAGGATGACCCTCAGCTGGGCGACGCAGGCCTTCGGCTTTGCTTGTGACTTTCCGGGCATCGAGGCTGAATCGCTACAATCCTGAACTACGGTTCAATGACAACTGATTACCTCGGGCCCAGGGTGGTCCAGAATGGCTTCAGGAGCTCCAAACCCTAATATCTAAACCGTTATTTCAGGTGTCGAGGCTGGAGAGTTGTCCTTGCACTTGGGGGGAGCCTTATACCATGTAAGTAGGCAGCACATAAGATGGTCTTGCAGGGGATCGTTGTGGTCCTTGTTGAGGAGGTGATAAGTACTCTCCTCGGTCGAGATTTCGAGGACAATACCCCGAGCCTTACCGAGGCTTCGGAGTTCAGGGCATACAGGGTTTAGGGTTTAGGGTTTAGGGGTTTAGAGTATAGGGGTGTAGGGTTTTGGGTTTCCAGGGACAGGGCTTTGGGGTTCGGGTGTGGGTTCAGTAAGTGGATTTGAGCCTTCAGGGATTCAGGGACTTGGGGTGTTGAGCCGCCGCCGGGTAGAGCTCCCATACTTCAGAAGCCTAAACAATTACCAATATTATTCCTGAGGGTTCCTATATATATATATATACATATATATATATATATATATATATATATTTTGCTCCCCTTAATAAAGCCGCCCGAAACCTTATTCTAGCTGTGATTAGAGTGTTACTGGCTTTATGATCCCGAAACCACGAACCCTACACACACAACACGCGCGCCCAGCTATTTCGAATCTATGCCCAGCGGCTCCCGCTTTGAGGTTTGAGAACTGGATTCCTGAAATTCCGGTAGGTCTCCCTTTCGCCAGGATGAGGATGCCCCCTAAGTTTAGGGAGGTTGGTGTTTCTGCAGATGCGGAGCTGCGCCAGGTGACGATGAACATGATCATGGCCTTCGCCCACGCCATGACTGCCGCCGACATCTCAAAATCTTACATGTAGATCAAAAAACCTACCTTCTTCGGGATACTTATTGTTGTAGTTTCTGTTTATATTTATAACTCCTTGAAAAGGTAGGCTTTCTGGGCTGCGGGTAGGCTTGAGGGTTAACAGGGCTCCCGGTCTTCTGTCGAGGAACCCCTTCAATCCACAGCGGAGACGTCTACAACGAAAGCACAACGGGAGCACGATGCCCCTTGAGTGAGGAATATGATCTAGGTTTACATCATCATCTTGGCACTGCATGCCGAAATCCTACCCCGTAAACCCTAAATATCCCCATGAAGTCGCCGCACTTCGGTGCGAACCTGCTTCGCTTTAGCGCGAGCAAAGCTTCCATGTGGGAAGCCTGCAACCCGAAATAGGGTTAGAGGGTTTAGTAAACCTTACCTGTATCCTTTTTGGGGATACTTTATAAGATCATAATTGGCGAAACCAAAAAAAGGAACTACAAGGGAGACTATAGGTAAACCTCCAAAGCCTAAGAGCCCCTTGCCCCTTCCGCATAAGCTTTTACCGGATCTTTCGCAGAGAGCTCCAAGCCTGGCGTGTATGTTTCTACTGTACTAGACTATGCGATGCTATACTCTACTGACTATTCCGTACTAGCGGTATTATGCTATTACGTTTGTATCAATCCGGGTTTCATGCGCAAACTTCAGAAACCAAAAAGGTGTTGACTTTCTTGGCTTCTTGTCCACCAAGTTGCGTGGCGTCGTCTTCGACTACAACCTTTTTCACGAAGAGAGAGACGACGGGGACATGGAAGCAACCTCAGCCTCTGACATGTCTGTTAGGTGTTAGGGTTTGGTACGCATGTTGTTTACGTTTAGGGGCCTCAGTATAGGGTTGAGGGTATCTGGCATGTGAGGGCCTGCATAATCAGCTAATTATGAGACATAGAGTTCCTCATTATGATTATCACAGGACAATAGACAAACCCTTGTTCTCACCACTGGGACTCCTTAGTAGATTGCTGAGAAACCCAAAGCCGCCCTAAACCCTAAGCCCTAGGCCTTAAAGTCTAAACAGTGTTAGCAGTTGCAGGCTGCAGCTCCGGACCTAGACTCAAGACCGAAAAGGTTTCATGTACACATGCCTGGGATTGAACTGTCTCAGCATTCTCGAGCTCCAGCCCAATATATTTAAGATCCACAGACCGCCGACGCTCCTGCCGACGCCAAACCAGGATTTCAGGGTTCAGAGGTTTGGTGTCGCATTACAGAAACTGTGGGCGCTACACATAGGCTCCCCTGTAGTTCCTTTTTGTAGCTTTGTTTAGGCTCCTGTAAGGTAATCCCAAAAAAGGAACTGCTGTGGAGCCTATGGGTAAATCCTACACTGCACGCGATTAAGTAGCCAAAATTGCCGTTTGTTTCCATGCGCCTTGGGATGCTCAAGGCAAGCAAAGAAACCCCTAGTTGCTGAGTAGGTAACCTTTGACACGTGGGGGTTTACATTCTCCTACCAAGTAAACTAAACAGGTTCACCTTCGTTGGGGAAGGGAGTTCGGCAGCCAAGGAATCATGCTGACGCCTCTCCGCGCGTGAAGCGTGCCCATATTGTCCATCGTTGCTGCCATGTTAGGCCGCCTGCCCTTAAGAAAGAGATCCCGATTCAACCCTAAATTCTGAACAGCCTTAACCCTAAACCCTCCAGCTCTTAGCAACAGCAGCCGAGATTCTGCCGTACTTCTCATGCCCGCTCGCTGGAGCCGATGTGGTTCTGCAGACACCGCAGGCGATGTTGTAGAGCTTAAGGATGTCGGGCCTTTAGGGTTTAGGGTTTAGGGTAAAGGGGTTTCGGTCGTTCCGACATGTAGACTATTGCCACTTGTGTCTCTTCAAGAGAACCTGCAGAATCTTTAGGCCAGTTTCCATCTTACCACCTGAAAAGATCGCGGCCATTTACGGCAGAAAGAGTGCAGAAAGTCTTGTACTGGTTGAAACATGTCCGACCAGTGTGTACTTCAAGCAAACGGATGCCATGATTAGCTTCCGTAAGTACGTCCCACCAAGTTTCACTGTGGAAGTTTCGTGTTGTCCGGTTGTTGGGTTCTTCTTCAAATCATAGGCAACCCTAAACCTTAAACCCGTCGCCGCACTGGAAGCGCCAGGGTGCCTCGCCGCCTCCGTTGACCGAGCCTTTCGAGAAGATGACGCCAGAGGTGCTACTTGAGGGGTATACGGTTTAGGGTTTCTAACACGTTGAGAGGTATGGTTGGTATAGTAATATTGGTTTTCAGTCTGCAGCTAAGTACCTGATGACGGCTTAGCTTGTCCTCAGACATCCCACACAGGATCGACCCGTTGAAAGATCCGAAGCTATGATTCCTTCAGCGTTCTGAGCAGCTGGGCTTGGCCATTGAAGGAGAAAATGGCTGTGGAGCTGAACGCCACGGACCCTCAGTGAGCAGAGCAGAGCCGGTTTAGTTTGTCAATTCTCGAGTTACAATAGTGGTGGTATAAGCCGAATACGCCGTCGCCGCCGCAGGCACAACAGTAGCAACAGCAGCAGTAGTAGTAGTAGTCGTCGTCGTGGTGGTGGTAGTGCTAGTGGTAG
>CAJNDV010001159.1:45232-103169 GCA_905221635.1 Symbiodinium sp. CCMP2456
AAGGCGAGGGTAGCAGTTGCTGCTCCGGCTGCTGCTACCACAACGACCACTACTACTGACTATGACCACTGCTAGTACCACTACCACCACCGCTTCCACTACCACTACCACTAGCACGACGACACCACTATTGCTTAAACTACGTCTACGCCCAGTATCACGACCTCTGCCACTATCTCTACGACTTCGACGACGGCCACCACGACCACCAATAGCGACACTCATAGGATCTAGAGCGGGTGCCTCTGTTGGGAAGAAGAAAATACGATGTCACCATCGCAACACCATTACTACTAGTAACATGGTTCGATCAAGGAAAGCTTTGCCAGGTTCGGCACCCTTCTCGAGGGAGCACGAGGAAGGTGACCGTAGTTCCTTTGGTATCCTGCGCATCATTAAATAAACGATCAGAGCGGAGTTACGATCGCTGTCACCCTCATCCTCGCGATTATCGCCACCATCAAAACCAAGGTCTTATAGCTATTGTAAAGCTGACCGATTCTTGTTGCTGGTGTCAGTCCCAAAACGCTGAAACGGATCGCGAACCCATAGCAGCAAAACCACCCGTTATTCCAGGGCGTTGGTTTTGGGTTTAGGGTGCTAGTAGGCGAAACAATCATTCGGAGCAGCTACACAGCAGTGGTGACATGTGTAGGAGTGCCGCACCTCTATACTGCAGGAGCTTCAGCATGTGGCAATCCGCGGCAAGAAGTAACCACGCTTGTAGAATTCCTAGTTTTCAATGTGTTTCAATGCACTTTATACGTAATGGTGTGTTCCTTTTGCTTGGTGCCCTCGGTGCATGCACCACCCTAAGGGTCCGTGTGCCCGCTGCGTTCGGGATGCCGGGGTGTTCTCCCACGTGCGGTTTTTGCCCGGCATCCGTGTAAAATTTACTGCTACTCGCCGAAGTGTAGCAGTCTTTATGCATTACACCTTAAATTTTTCACGTTTCACCCATGTAGTTATACTTCGGCCCCAGAGTCCCCATATGGCTACTTTAGTCCGTGGACTTCGGCCCACTCACCCTCTGCAGGCGCAGTCTAAGGGTGGGGCTGAGACTAAGAAGAAGTCATGACACAACCTTAGCACCCTTGTTTTTAGCAGTTCATAAATTCCACAAACAAACCTCAAAAGCCCCAAACCTAAATGCTATAAACACTACATAAACCCAAACCCCCCCCCATAGTTCTCGTCGTTCGGGGCCCTTTAGCGCTGTTGGCCAGGGATTGCAGTCGACGACACGACCTACCAAGCGTGTACCTGGGCCGTTCTTGGCACCATTCTTCAGGTTTTCCATGGTAAGCTCTCAATCTGAGTGGGAATGGCCCTGCTTCATCTTTGTTCGTAGTTTAAGCTCGTCTTTTCTTGTCATTTAGAGCTCTTATCCCGGGCAAATCCATGGAGCCCCGAAGGAAAAAAAGAAAAAAGGCTCTTATTCAAGGAATAAAAACCCTAAGCCCCAAACCCTAAACCCCAAACCCAAACCCCAAACCCTAAACCCTAAACCCTAAACCCAAACCCTAAACCCTAAACCCTAATTCAAGGAATAAAAAAATTCGAAGGCGTATTTTTTTTTTGTCCCCGGGGCCGGAGCCGAGGCACGACGAAGATCCCGAGGCCTCGGTGGTTGCTTTTTTCAGGGTTTAGGGTCTAGGGTCTATAGGGTTTACGGTTTAGGGTTTAGGGTTTAGGGTCTAGGGTCTAGGGTCTAGGGTCTGGGGTCTAGGGTCTAGGGTGTAGGGTCTAGGGTAGGGTTTAGGGTTTAGGGTTTAGGGTCTGGGGTCGGACGATGGGTTCCTGGGCTTAGGGCCGGGCGAGCTCCAATCAAGCCTGTGCAAACGCGTCCAGTTTTGGGGTTAGGGACCAGGACTGAAGGTTTAGGATTTCTAGGGTTTAGGGTTTTTAGGGTCTAGGCTTTAGGGTTTAGGATTTAGGGTGGTTCGAGTTCAGGACAAAGTCTAGGGTAAAGTAGGCAGTTTCGGCTTCGGGGCTTGTGGGCTCGCGGTTTGGGCTTTGCAGGAAATCGGCTTGAGCCGTTTAGGTTTTGGTGTCTGAAGTTGGGCTTGGCTTGAGGGTCTCATGTGCCATACCGCTTCAGTCATAACCTTAAATGGCAGTAACAACACTTCCTCCCTCATCTGTTAACAACATGAATATTGATGGACCCCGTGTTCGGCAACTTTGGGTTTGTGTCGTTCGGCTTTGCCAACTAAACCCTGAACCCTAAACCCTAAACCCTAAACTCTAAACCCTAAACGCTAAACCCTTAAAACCTAAACCCTAAACCCTAAACCCTTAAAACCCTAAACCCTAAAACACCCTGAACCCCTAAAGAATTGCCTGGCTTTGTAGCTTCAATGTTGGACTTCCGAGTTTCCGGTTATCAGCCGGAGGCCTTCTGACACCTGGGTTAAGGGCTTACCTGGATCCCAAAAGTTAGGTGGAATAGTGGGCGTTCATGGGTTTTGGAACCTTTTACCTACATTTTGGGGGTTTGGGTAGGGTTTTGGGTCCCGGGTAGCCCCGAATTTGCCTCGACTGGAACCGCAGAAGCCCTGAACCACAACTCATGCGAGGAGATCCGGAAACCACAAGCAGAGTTTCTGGGAGTTGCACTCGAAACCCAAGCCTTCGCCACATCTGGATGTAAGAGCCTGGCACGCCACGAACCTTGCTCCCCAAAGCTCAAGTCCCTCGGGATCTGCAAAGGTCTCAAAGTCCAAAGACGTCGGCCTGAGCCCTTAAAACCCCGTGAGCCGTAAGCCCCAACGTGCAAGGCTCAAACCCTCCACGCCGGAAGACCACAAGCCGTCACAGGATTCACAGTCACCCGTGCACCCTGAAGTGAACGCCAAGTTCAGACAGCCTGACGCATTTTAAGGACTTCTAGGTAAGCCATGAAGCTTCAGATTGAAGACCTTGTGCCGTCCATCCCGAAGCCTAAACCCCTAAACCCTAAACCCTATAAACCCTAAACCCTAAACCCTAAACCCTATAAACCCTATAAACCCTAAACCCTAAACCCCATCCCCAAGCCACTCGCAAGGCTCTGGCCGAACACCAAAGTTGGCTTGACCTCCTTTCGATTGTTCAAGGCACCTGGGAGTTTCAGAAAATTATAGGGTTTAGGGTTTAGTGGGGGTCCTTATAATAGGGATCCTATTATTGACGGTACTATATTAGGGTCCCCTATTTTCGGAAACCCCCACCTTCTCAATGCTGTTGCCAATGCGATTGCTTGGTCCTCAGGTAGTCAGTTGTCCATGTTGTTTGCTGCTGACCACAAGCAACAACACCGTCAACAACAAACACCTGCGCAATGCCACTAATACAGGGGGCTTCATAATTACCTCCTTATACCATTTTGGGTGTTCCTTATCATAATTATCGTCTCATGTACCCCAAGACCCCATTCTAACTATTAAGGCCCCTACATTACCACCGCCGCCTCGGCCAGAGCCAGACCACCCACACCACAGCCACCACAAGCGCCAAGCCACGACGAACACGCACCGTGTCCCTGCAGCCCTGAATGGGTTTGTTCGAGAAGCCACGTGCCAGGCATGGGATCCGAATCTTGGCAATGTATGGCGTGCTTCGAGGGGCCTGAGAGGCTTTAGGCGTTCGGGGGCTTTGTCTTTGGAAGTTTTGTTGAGTTTAGAGATTTAGGCTTCAGAAAACCCTAAACCCTAAACAGGGCATACCACCTATCATCTGGGGCTTCAGGGTTTCAAGGCTTTCCAGGGCTTCTTTGGGGTATGTTCAGCCAAACTAGGCGCTTTGAGCGCTTCACCGCTGAGCTGCAGGCTGTTCAGTCCGTTTTTTTTTGTTTTGGGGCTCAGTCCGGGACGAGGGGCTTTCTCACTGTCAGTTAGCGAACAAACTTGACATAATGATAGTGCGCTGGAGCCCCTCCGCCCCTGCACGCTCACTTCTCCCATCATCCCTTCGCCCTCTCCACCTGCCCTGCCGCTCCACCAACCTTCCTCGGTTCCGTCAAGCAATGACCCCCAGCCCTCCACAGCTTGTTTTTGGAAGCGTATTGCTAGGCTGAGCTGATGTTGTTGGTTTACCTAAAGTTTATTAAAGCGATACTGTTATACACTGAGCACCTGGTGCTGGGTTGCAGTGGCATTGCCGCGAAACGGGCCCCTGCCGACGATCTGTCAGAATGCTTAGGGCGCAGAAGTCGGCCCGGCGTACCCTCGTCGCAACCGTTTACGGTTCACCGCCGAGTTGAACAAGCCACGGGAACGCAACACCTTGCGTTCTTGCTTTGTAAATCGGTTCTCCTTGTTCATAAGACCCCAGATCTTCAAATATCACTTAATTAAGAAATCTTCCTTTAAGTATGTATGATAGCATCCCTTGTATGTTTTACGGAAGTTTCGTTTCTTAACCTCTATTGACTTTATTGGAAAAAAACCTGAACATCGCTTAACCCTAGCTCGAACCTCGATTAACCTCGATATCTTAAAATCCAGATCCCCGAAACCCTAAACCCTAAACCCTAAACCCTAAACCCTAAACCCACTCAGGAATTGGCCGGAAGACCATAAGCTACAGGCATGGTCAAACCTGAAGGCAGGAGGGCCCCAGGTCCTACCCACTAGTTGTTGTTGGTCACTGATGGTTTAGGGTTTAGGGCTTAGGGGTTAGGGTTTAGGGTTTAGGGTCTAGGGTTTAGGGTTTAGGGTTTAGGGTTCATCTTACAGTTACTCCTCTAGTCCGTTACAGCATGTATTCTCAGCATTGCTATTGGTATGAGTATATCTATGCTCACTATCACTGCTATCTGCTACGATCTATCATGTTTTACAGCATATATATATATATGACCGTGTATGATCGTTTTTTGCAAGGTACTATTATTGGATCAAACTATGTCGTGGGGGCTCGGGTCTTCTTCTGGCCTTGGGACAGAACATGAGAATTGTGGCGTCAGATGCTTGGTGCTTGTCGCATGGGATAGCTGCATGAGAACAATAGGGGTTTTGGTTTATGGCTTCCTAAACCCTAAACCCTAAAGCTTTAGTTGATGTCAATGCTTCATGATGAGGGGTCCCTATGAACGGAAAGCTGGGGAATGGCAGACATGGTTCCCAATGGCCGCAGTCCCTAACCTGCTCGGGTGTGGGGTTCCTCTTTTAACAAGTGACACTCTAAACCCTGCGAGGAGGTGCTTTGTCTGTAGTGACTCGAGTGTTTCTGTTGGCAAGAAGCCTGTCCTCATTCTTGTGTATGTAGGTTTGAGTGATGCACTTTCGAATGAAGGACAAATTGGGAGAAGCATGGTTTCAGGACACAAGGAAGGTGCTCCTTGCTCCACGCGTAGACTGAACTCCTGCGTGGGTTCGCAAGGGTTTAGCGATACTCAACAATTAGGCCGGTGACTTTGTCGACGGTTGGATGCGTGCCGTGCCGCGGGTCCTCTCACCACAAGATGTCCTTTAGATATCCGAACTTGCAAAGTCGCAATAGTCACAAGTCTTACAGGCCTGCATGACCCCCCATACTTCGCACAGGGCAGGTGTGCTCGGCAACTACGTCCAGCATGTTCGAAAAAGGTTCAGATCTCTTGGCAAACCTGCACCAACACGAGCGTGATTCCTGTGACGTTTTTGTTCTCGTCCGCGCTTGCTTTTGCTAAGAAGCCAAAGAGCATCCGTGTCCTCATGGCGTTGCGACATGGGAGAGTCGGTGTCCTGCTGACGGCACTGGTATTTGCAGGCTGGGTGCTGCATGCGATTCTGGCCTTGAGAGGTACATAGACCTGTCTCTTTCTCTCTCTCTCTCTATCTCTCTCTCTCTCTCTCTCTCTTCTTTGGAGTGAAAGCAATGTTGGTGAGCAGAAGACGAGCGAATAAGAGGAGTGACTAGTTTACTGATCATGACTAGCTTGATGCCAGCGAGGTCATGCTCACATCAGTGCTAAACTCCACGAGACATTGCGGGATCGACAACCTGAGAAAACAGTCGCACAGCAGTTCTGTGCCAGTACCAACATGCACAAATACAATTTTGGTTTGGTAGGCCCCAAGCAAACATGTCAAGCACAGTTGTTTTTATCATTGTGGTTGTTGCTGCCTTTGTTGCCTCTGACCGATTCGAAATATCAGATTGCCTCTGATGCTGTGTATTCCCCTTGTGGCAGTGGTTGTGATCGTTTAGTTGTTGCCAACGGTTCTCAATCCTGTTGAACAGTTTATTACTGAGAATCACGAGACCGTCAATGTCACTTGCGCTGCTGTTTGTGCGACGGCTAATCGCTGCACAACAAAAATTCAGATACAACTGATGTTACCTGTTGTCACCATGGTAGTACTCATGGGAAGAGTTGTAATGTTGTGGTTGCTGTTGCCCGTGTCTAAGACTCGATGTTGTCAATAATGATTCTTGGTGATGATGCATTGACACTCTTTCGATGTTGATGTCTTGATGCATTGATGACAGGGTGATGGTTGTTTGCCGGACGTATTACGTAGTTCTTTCCGAGTACGTCGAGAGGTGTGGCCACCGTTTTGGACTGTTGCCACACCACCAACAAGTGTCTTCATGGACACACTGAGTTAAATAAGAAGCAATGGTAATGCTCTCTCAAAATGCAAATCACTGGAAAGCAAAGCCCCTTCATCCTTTTCCTAAATCGTAAATCCTAAACAACGCGCAGTCGCCGGCTCGGCTTTTTGCGCGATTTCTTCGCGGGGCCGCAGCGCGGCCTCGAGCACAGCAAGGCGTGCGACTCCTAACTTTGGCCTCTCGGCTTTTATTATTTTATGGGTTTGGGGCTTTAGGGCTAGGGCCTGCGAGGGATGCAAGAAAATGATCTCATGGTGTTTAGTATAGGGTTTCAAAAGTTCTTTCAACAGCTTTAGGGATGCAAAACCGGGGGTCAGGCTTCGTCGATCAGGGCTCGGGTTTCAGGATTTGTGCCTGAAGAGCCTGGTTTCAACCATATTTTGAGATTTAGGGTTTGCTTGGTGTTCAGTAGGGCCAGGTGAGGGTGTAAATGATTTCTGGAGCTCTGTCCGTTGTGGCGGAATATTGGGCCTGAGTAACCCCATACTAGTTCCTTTATGGGGATCATATTTAGAATCGTATAAGGTAAATCCCAAACATGAACTGCTATGGGGCCTATGGGTACCAATGTTATGCCTGACTGCAGCGTTCCTATATATTCATTAAACCCCCAGTCGAACATTGGATCTCCTTGTCAGCTGCATATCTCGGGCGGCTATAACCCGAGAACGAGAGCACGCGAGCTATCAATCGATGCACGGAGCCGAGCCCGCTGACAGTGGGGCTTCGGGGTACACTACACCAAAGCCACAACAACACGGACCGTAAGGAGATGTTGCGCTGAATACTCCGGCAGGTCATAAAAACCATGCTGGCGACTATAGAAGAAAGACAGCTTTGTTCTAATTGTTTCGGATTCTGAAAGTCACATGACGCTAAACCCCAAAGCCTAATGAACGGTTTAGGGTTTAGGGTTTAAGGTTAATGAGGAGTCTGGCCGTCACTTCATCTAAGGAGACTTGCTCGGCAACATTGGGAAGATGCAAGAGGCGGGCCTCTTCTCGGTGAGCTTTGTGAGGAGATACTCGCCATCATCGGGACTATAAGAAGAGCCACAGAAGGGACTGTAGGAGACCCAAAGCTTCCTAGCCTGCTACTTAGGGCTTAGGGTTGGGATCCGCGATTTTTAGTTTCAGGGCCTCAGGGCTTCATTGAGGCAGTGCATCGGACGAGGGCTTCCTTCTTTCAGGATTTCACATGCTAGGCCCCGTCCACGGTTCCGCGTGGCTTCACAACTTCACCAGGATGATCCTGAGGCCAAAAAGAGCCCTAAACCCTGCACCCTAAACCCCACACCTTAAACCCTAAAAGAGGACAAACGCCCACACCCTAAACCCTAAAAGAGGGAAGAAACCCTTCACCCTAAACCCTAAAAGCGGGAAGCAAAACCGAACACTTATAAACCCTAAAAGAAAGAAACAACCCTACACCCTAAACCCTATAAAAGAGAGGCGGCCAAGAAGTTGCCGGAGCTCCAGAAGCGGCTTCGAGAGACACCATCCACTGGCACCGCTCTGGGAGGAAGCGAAGCGGGGTATTGTAGGGACCTTAAATCATTACCAACACGATTTTCGGGGGATCCTTATACTATACTCATAGTAGGCCCCCAAAACCCTGTTCTAGCTATTAAGGCCCCTGTGTTAGTAGTACTCGATGGTTAGATGTTGCAAGATATTGCTAGGCTATAGCTCAGACTTCTTTGGTGGTGTAGGGCCAGGCCGGACAGCGTGAACGGTTTTTCGCTGTTGCCCCACATTGGGTCCAGTTGCAGTTTCTGAGAGGCCTTCGTGATTTTGGAAACGATTCTGGGATTCTGAGAGCTGGCTCAGGCTTTTCTGATGAAGCTTGCGATGCACGGAAGATGTCGTAGCTTCCTGCGCCGTCTGATGTTTGCACCCGACGGACAGACAATGCCAACACTCGTGTCATCCTCTGACAACATCGTACCGGGTACTGTGATGTTTGGTGAGGGTGGGTTCGGCTTCTGTGGCGTGAGAGGAATAATGAAGAGGCAGAAGAACCATAGGCCCTAAAAGCCCCATAACCCTAAAATTCCGTAGGTAATTTATTAAATGAAGCCCGCATAACCCCAAACCCCAGAAAAGTACCCCTCTCCCTTATAAGCCAATGGCCCTAAACCCTAAGCTCGAAACCCCGAAGTACTGCAGCCAGGACGGGTGAAGGTGGTCGTCAGCGGAGATCTCGCCCCCCTCGGGGTCGAAATTGACGAGGCGTTCCTCGCGCAGGGTTTTTTTTCCATTGAAATGTTTTTTTTGGGTATCTCTGATCAGTAGGGTCCCCTTTTAGGTCTCCAAAAAGCCACGGCACCCCTGGATGCTGATAGGGACTCTACTTTAGAGAGCTACCCGGAATGAAGCCGGGATAATTACACACACTGTCGCTTTCAGCTCCTGAATGTACCACCCTCAGAAGACAAAAGTCTACTTATTATGGCCCCAAGAACAGACTATGAAGGCACCTATGCCTAATATGCGTACCTGAGGCAGCCCATATGGGCTAACATCTGGGGGGTCGCCAGTAAGGTGCGGGTGTTGCGATTCTAGTAGTACCTCGACTCCGCTACCCATACCCCTAAATCCTGAACCCTGCCAAAACCGATAACCCTCAAACCCTAAACCCTAACCTTAATAACCTTGAACCTCATAAACTTTAACCCTAAACCCTTCCCCCGTAATAACCTTGAACCTCAGAAACTTCAACCTAAAGCCTAACTCGGGGCAGTGGGTTTTCGTGGCGAAATTTGAAGGTTCAGCAATGTTGCAAGGGGCCCAGTTGACGAGAGGGTCGGTGGAGGCCGACATCTTCGAGGGTTCAGGGTTGAGGCCTTTCTAGCGGCTCATGGTATATAAAACTCTAAACCCGAAACCCTAAACTAAAAAAAAAATTCTAAACCCCAAACCCTAAACCCGAAACCCTAAACTTAACAAAACCTTTAAACCCCAAACCCTAAACCCTAAACCCTAAAACCCTACTAGTCCAGTTCCAAATTCTTGGGTCAGGTCTGGGGTTCGAAACTCTGTTGGTTGCTGCGTGATAGGGTTTAGGGAGAATCGTCCGAAAAGGTCTAATACAGGGGCCTGAATAATTGCCTATAGTATTTTGGGGGTTCCTATAGTATTTTGGGGGTTCCTGATAATAGTTATAGTATATTTTACCCTCCCCAAAAACACGATTCCAATTATTAAGGCCCCTACATTACTGCGCCTGAAACAGCCATGTACGCAGTGAGCCTCAGAATCCTTGGAAGGCCCCGTGCGATGTTTTTCTTCCAGAGGGACTCCACATCAGGGTTGGCATGGGGTAGGGAAACCCTAAACCCTAAACCCTAAACCGTCACTGCTTAAAATTAGAAAGCCCGAAACCCCGCATGCCAACCCATAGTACCCGAACAGTACATGTCTCGACAGCAAAAGCCCCCTTCCTGTGTTTTTCGAAGCACGCTGGGTCACGCTTTAGGGTTTGGGTTGAATTTTGTGTTTGGCCAGGACTTGATGGAAGAGGGCTTGCCAGCAAAAGTCTTGGCTGATGCCGTCTTTGTCGCCATGAAGGCTCGTCGGTTGACACGCGTCGGGATCGCCTGTGTGAAGTGCTTCGGAGACTAGCTTTTTGGATTCGAGTGTTTCCGATTTCCGATTATGGGTTGGGGTGTCTCCGCAGTGATTTCAGTGCTTCGTTGCACGCGCCCATCTCTCAGTCTCATTCCGGCATCTGTGATGCTTCTGGGGGAGCACGAGCTCTTACTCTAGAGTTTTTTCAGAGCTGAGGGCTTCAGAATGCTTTAATCTCCGGCTCAAGCACCCCCTTAGACTCTTAAGCCGCTAGTAGAAAACCCCAAAGAACCCTTGTAGAACCCACTCCCAGAGTTCTAATTATTACGGCCCCTACGTTAGGCCGTAAACCGTCGGATGCCAGAGATCCTTTGTGAGAACAGTGCAGGCATAGACACATCAACCTCACAAGTCGGGTTTTCGGGCCAATGTGCCGGGGTGAGATTCTATGGTACTCTCATGCGTTGTAAAGTCTAGTACCAAGTACAACAGTTAATGAAACCCCTAGTTAGGTTTAAGCTCCAACGTGGCTACAAAAGGGCATTGTGAACTGCATGTACATGACGGATGTTGTCGCCTTCGGATAGGGTTTTGGTGCTTGTCTAGTTGCAGCGCTTGGCCCTAAATCCTAAATCCTAAACCAACCCCCTTTCCCCTAAACCCTAAATCCTAACTCCTAAATCCTAAACCAACCCCCTTTTCACAGGAAGCCCACAACACAACGCTCGAGCTCTCCCGGTGCCTTGGCCATAACTGTAAATCAGCAGGTTAGGGTTCAGGGATGATTGTTTAGCTTTTGGCGGCCTAAGTTGGGGTTGTGGGATGATGATTAGACTTGGCAGTTTGTTTTTGTGTTTTGCGCGAAGTCGAAGATTGAAAAGGATGCAGTTCGCTGGAACTTCAAGCCCTAGACGCTCACCCTTTAACCCCGTGTTATAAGCTAGCTTAACCCCACAAGCCCCAGTCAAACCCCAGATCCTACACGCCCCAAACAGCTATTTCCTGAACTCCAGGTTTCCCAGGGTTTTGTGAGGGTCTGGTGCACGACTGTACAGGTTAAGTCAGAGTTTGATAGGATTCAGATATAGACCCTCGAACCTTAAAGCCCTTAATCTTTGTTTCCAGGTTAGCTTGCTGCATTGCTTCTGCCAGGACTGAGCTCTCGAAGTTCTACAAGGACATCAGAAGCCCTGGGCTTCCCAACAACTTCGTCTGCGTAGGGCTTAGGGTTTGCCGGTCTTATGTAGTCACCTCATAACGATGTTGAGAGGATCCCTGTACAGCATGAGACGTTGGTCAACGTCCCTGTCTGGATAAGCCTGTTTTATTACCCCTCTAAGATCAGAGTGGTAGCGGATGTAGAAAGGATCGAGCAGTTTAGATCATCCAACCTGGCGTTTCATGGGTTAGCCGTGCACGCGATACGAAACGTGAATCGTGACGATCCGATATTTCCTGAAGCCATGGAGTTAATGATGTCCGTTGGGGAGTGTGGGAAATAGCAACTCTGATTCAACTCCCGCTCCTGAAGTTCCCTATGGATCATTGCTAAGGGTCTAAGAGTCTTCGAGAGCCGAATCACATGTCATGTAGCTGTGATCGAAAACCGAAACCCTGAACGGAAGTCCGAAAGCCCTAAGCACTGAACCGAAAAGCCGAAGCCATGAAGGACGTGGGCATGCCCCTTCCGGGAGCAGCCGGGGCGGCTGCTGGGGGCATGCCAGGCGGATAGTAGTGAACATGACAATCATGACGAGTAGGAAAAGGAGTAAGAGAAGGAGTACCAGCATCAGCACTACGAATTACGACGACGACCACCACTACTATTACCACCGTTGAATACTCCTGACTACTGCTAACAATAGTGCTGGCAATGGCGTTAAGAACAACCAAGCAAAATTTGTTGTATCAAGACTAACTATTCAATAAAATGATCACGTTCTGCTGATATATAAATTGTTTCTGGTGTTTTTCTGATGCTGTAGCTGCAACAAGTTTATAGGATTTACATCATACTTCTCACGATTGCAGCAGTGATGGTACTGACAACTTCCTTGATTGTTATAGCAAAAAATCACAAGATTGCTTTAATAAAAGCGGAATGCCAATCATACTGTAATATGATTCACAGATTAATAATACGAGTATTGTACAAATATTGGGAGTATTGTACAAACATTGGGCGTACCTCGTAATAATGAAAAAGTATAAAAATCACGTGCAACGAAGAATAGTAATTGTAAGCACTTCGCGTCGTCCGCCTCGGCCAATCCGCAGAGAAAGGGGGCCGACGAATCACGAAGGCGTCGTTGGCTGAGCGGGGGGGGCGAGGGTATTTTTGCCTACACTGCCTACAAACAACCAAAATCCGTTGGAGGACTCGAAACTTCACCACTTGACTTTGGGGCCTGTGAATGGGCCCAACAAAAGCAGGGGGGATTGAGGGGAGGGGGAAACAAGGGATCCTTGTGGGAACTGTTCCTACTGCATAGGGCTGGGTTCAGGGCTTTGTGTTTGCGAATTCATGAGGAGGTACGCGAACTCTGGATTTGAGGGCTTCCTGGATTTGGAGATCGTGAGGCTTTTCATGTGTCGCAACCCTTGGTTCAGGCTGTGTTGGATTTCTTCATTATGTGGTTTTTTAATCTACTGTACATTGTGCTGGCATGGAGGCTTCCATTGGCTTTGCCACTCCTTCTTGCTCGTCCCTCAAAAGAACTGCGCAGGCTTCAAAATAACAATGCTATATCCAATCAAAGTTACGAGTAAAACGTAGAACTTTGTGGGAAGGCCCCATACTTCGCCGCGTCCCACGCGCGAGTGTTGCCCGGCCCAGATTTTTCAACGACCCCAGGTCTGACTCTGGCAGTAACAGAGGGGTTCGAATAATCCGTCCCTATTCTGACTATTATGGCCCCTGTTGTGTGCAGGCATGCCTGCCGCGCCAGCACCGCCACCGGCCCCGCCGTTGGATTTCGACCCCGCCGGTGGCCCGCAAGCATTGCAGCAATGGAAGATTCTCCGGTAGTTATGAACGGCTTCAGGCCAGTTGCTGCTGGAAAGCTGCATGACGTATGTTTGTTCTCGCACTTAGTCTTTTTGTTGGAGTTCCATTACTGCTGGTAGAGGATATGAACTGCACATTTCGCCCCCCCGTGTGATCTGTAAGTTCTGGTATTATTCCTCGCAGTATTGTTCATGGCCTGCAATTCGCGGGCGGGGGGAAATATGCAGACTTGCAGCAGGTAGCAATTTTAACCGTTTTTTGACAATGGAAGTCAGCAACTAGCAACCCTAATAGGTCTAGAGCTCCAGTCTACACGCCACAACCCTAAGCCCCCAGACATAGTGTTGCTCACCATGACGAACGTGGCTTTTCTTCCTTCGGCTGCTGCTATGCAGTTGGGACGGGCCCTGCACTTGACAACAGCAGGTTGCTTTGTTTTTGAAGATCGGAGAAACGAGAAGTCTGGTGTTCCTGTGTGTTCTTGGGGTCCACCTGAGACGCTGCCAACGTCCTAACCGAGCTTCCAAACCTGAGCCCCAGGTCTGGGGACGAAGCTGGTCGACTGAGAGAGGAGATTCAGATGCTAAAGCAACATGTTCTGCTTGCTGTTGCTTCTAATGCTTTGGGTTGCTTCCATGGCCGCTATCGCTAGTACGACTATGAAGCACCTTCATCTGCATATTGCTCGTTAGGCTAGGTACGTGTCATCCTGCACATGTAACAGGGAAGGGGTGCTGATGGTAAAGCGGACGATGACACTACCTATAGGACCATCATGTCAGACTGTGGTAAGTGTGCCATGCACTTCTGCTGCCAATGTCATCACCACTGCTGCTAGGTTGATGATCACGGCATGGGGTGATCAATAAGCAGAAGAGGATGACGGTAGTGCCATCAGCACTATCAAAAAACTGCTCGCCTTGAACTAATCCTATGCCGATGCTTTCGGTTCGTAATGTGCTTGATCCATTTAGAGATCATCTCGACGACTTTATCGTAGCAGCCGGGCTCCGGGATGCAGGAACTACCCCGCGACTCCGGCAAGGGATCCTAGGGCCAGGGCCGACGGCTTTGAGGCTTCAGGCTTTGAGGCTCTAACGCGTAAGGGCTCTGTCATAGAGCACTTCATGAACTCTAAACCCTGACTCACCTTAAACCCTAAACCAGCCTTGCCGGCCATGTGCGAGTGTGAGTCGAAACCACAACACAATTCTAAATTACGAAGGCTCTTGGGCAGCCTTCGGGCTACGCCCGTGACTCCGTGGTACGGAAGATCCCCTTTACCAATGCCAAAGTTATCGTAAAACCAGCGTGTTCCTTTGTGTATGGATAGTTCTCTAACTTAGGGTCCTTTTTTGTAAGTGTGCCGTACTATTTGGGGGACCTAGTTAAAGAATATTAAAGAGGGCCCTAATTTAGAAACTACTCACATGCATAAATGGCTTGGCTTCTTGGACCACGGGCTTTGGTTTTGGTGTGATGTTGTGTCGGTCTACAGCACCCTATTTTCGGTTCAAGGCTTGATGTTCTGTATGGTATAGGGTTCAGGGTCAGCATGGCATCGAGGAACTCCCAATGACAAACATGAGAGATGCAGTGCATCACCGCCTTCAGTTTATGACGCTTATGAGCATTTATCCCGTAAGCAGTTTCGCTAGTGTTGCTCTCAACGGAAGGGTTCAGCACCTAAACTGCTTGTATCGGCGAACACCGGACAGACTTGTTTGAGTTCACAGCAAGGCATGTTCAGCCAACATCTGCATGTGATCTTACCTACACAACGCACATGCACCCTAACCCTAAACCCTAAACCCTAATCAAACCGCTTATTCCAGTGAACCCTGGAGTGCGGCATCCCAGGCCCTAGAATCTAGACATCAGGAGTGAGGCCCGAAGCCCTGACCCATAGGCTCCACTGTAGTTCCTTTTTGGGGGTTATCTTATAATTATAGGATCCTAAACATAAGCAACAAAAAGGAACTACAATGGAGCCTCTAGGTATTGCCAGGCATCGATGTTTCGCCCGGAGCAGGGGAACAAAAAGGACTCTGCAAGGGGGGCCGTGTTCATCCTAAACGTGTTGTCCATTCAAACCATACGACATCCCGGAGGGTGCATGTGTTGTTTAGGAAAGTCATGTTGTTTTCTATATACTTCTAAAATCATGCTTTGGAAGTCTGCTGTTGTTGCTGCTGAAATGTTCGTACTGCATCCGATTACTTCGCCTACCATTATCTCAAAGGGGACATTGTTGCTAGTACTGCGAGTTGTGTTACAAGGCAGGCGGTTGCTTGGGCTCTCAAAGCCTGGGTGCAGGAAGCAAATCGAGGGCTTCATGCACTACAACCTCATATATACTCTCAAAGCCTGTCCATGGTAGCAGCGAAAGTAGCAACAACGGTCGGGAGCAGGACAACCAAACATGGCAGAAGGTGAACTCTAGACACCGAGCCCAACAAAAACGTCTGAAGAAGCAACAATCTAACGCTACAAGTTGCCACGCACCACTAGAGCGACGACCGATCCACAACAAGACTGTACAACAATTCCTAGATGCCTAGGTTTACTGAACAAAGCGCATTGACAAGCAGGGTCCGTACAGACAACAAACCCATATGGATCCTTTACGGCAAGGAAGTAGTTAGTAAGTTTTAAAGGCAAAAGGCAAACTAAGAAGCAGTCCCTAAAACGAGCGCAGAGAAGTTATGATGATGAGCGAACTTGACCTTTGCTGACTCGTCTGTCAGGCCGTCATCTCCGAAAACAATTCCACAGTCTTGGTCGAAACCTCAGGGGTAGTCGATCAACTCGGTACTGTATGTTGTTTAAGCAGTTGTTGTTCCTGCTTGGGGCTTATGGTTATTCCCCAGGGTTCCTCATTGCAAGTATAAAAAAAATATATATATATATATATGCCCAAAACCCCATTCTAGTCTTTCAGGCTTCCATAGTAGGTTCTTACTGTTTTCACTGTTTGCAGATCAGAGATGACTTGTCATTGGATTTCTCTGCAGATTTTTTTCTGCAATTGCCTCGCAGAAGGGGGTTCCATTTGGTCATGTTGCGGTTGTGGCTTGGAGGACGAGGAGCTTCCGACGAGGAGTTTGGGTTTAGGGTTTAGGATGGTTTAGGGTTTGGGGACAGGAAGAGAGGAAACTCTTTGCTGCGATTTTTGGTGGCTTGTCGTTGTCGAGCAAAGCTAGGTTGAGCAGGTCTGCATGGCCAGATTACCTTCAGGTTCCAACGTGACAGCTTCACACAATCCATCAGACCCCAACCGTATCCGAGGGTGATCCTGACCATTCCTCTGCCCCACGACCACGACCTTGACCTTGAATCTCAAACCCGCAAGCCGAAAACTCCATGCACTGAATAACTTACACAAGACCAGCGCAAGATGGATGCGAGTCGGATACTGCCACTGTCACTAGGGCCCTGCAACGAAGCAGTTGCGTAGGGTTTAGGCACCCTGCAAGAAGCAGGTATCGGAAGCCTAGCTATGGGCGTAGACACAGCGAACCCCCGGTTTAAGAGGCACCCAAACGGTCTGCGCCCTAAGTCTTAGCAAATCAGTGTCTGAGTTTCGGTACCCCTTTTTGGGCTTTTGTGGGGAGAAGAGGTCGGCACCCAGATAACCTGCAATGAGACGGAAGATGACACTGACTGGGGCAATGCCAGTCGGTTGCATCTCAGAGTAGGCTCGAGGTTGCTTTAGGTTTAGTGTTTTAGGGTTTAGGGTGTTCGCTTTGTCGTATGAGGTGGGGTTAGCTGTTCTGAGAGCTTCAGGGTTGGGGGGAGTTTGGGCTTCGGCGCTGTAAGAAAACCCTGAACTCTACGGAGTACTAGTAGCTGTGTTTCAACACCCCGCTTGCGAGCAGAATCCTGAGAAGCCTAGCTGCAAATGCCCAAGAGCAAGAAAGTCCACGTGACACTCCGGGAACAGGGCTGGGGATCTCCAACCCAGAATCCTTGCACGGCATGCCAGGATCAGGATCATACGACCTGCCGGTAGTTGGCACACCCCAGCGTAGATGGCGAGAGAATGAAGATTGCCAAAGTACTGGCACCCCTGCCCTCCCGCTGGCCATGACCCTAGAATTGCTGCTATCGACACCTATCTTAGGGTGTCGGAGTTTTTACGGCCTACTAAGTGAATATGGAAGTCTAAACCGTTACCCATATGACTCGCTGCTATAACAACAAAAGTAGCACAAACTCCAAAACCCCTTTCTAATTGTTGAGGCTCCTGTGTTACGCTTGTGGTGAAGTTTTGTCGCGAGTGTTCCCAGACCTTTCAAAACCCCTTGGTTGAAGAACACACTCTAAAATATTGCATTGTAGGATCCCTAATATGATACCTATTAATCAAGGGATATACCTTGAATTATAGTCCCCTAATATGATACCGTAATCAAGGGATATACCTTACATTATAGCAGGATCCCTAATATTGTATCTGAATCAATGACGTAGGATCCCTAATATGATACCTTAGTCAAGGGATCACCTTAATCTTTCTGGGTAGTTCTCTGAATTCGGGTCCCTTGCAGAATTTCAGTGTGTTTTTTTGAGGGTGCCGTGCTATTTGGAGGACCTGAAGAGGGACCCTAATTTAGGGAACCACCCCATATTAGGATCCTTAAACCCTGGGTTTACCCTGATATACCGTAACTTTTATTAGGATCCCCAATGGAAAGTCTGGGTGTTGATCACTAGCCAGATCGGCCCCATACCTAGCAGGGATTCACGCCTAAAGCCCTGCCTGGACCCCAGCCGTATCTTCAAGAATAGCCTTTCGTAGGTTCTGGGCCATTATTTTACCTACTTTTGGGGGGCTTACCTGGAGCTCGAAACTCTAAACCCAAAACGAGTCCATAGAGTTTAGGGACTATGGATTGAGGGTTGCACCCTTACTTCCAAACAGTCCCCAGACGCCCCCTAGAAAGGAAAGACTCAACTCCTGACTGCCGCTAAGGGCTTTAGGAGGGACCCTTAATAGGGACCCTTGTAGGTTATTGGGGTTAATTTGAGGACTACCTGGCTATATAAGGGGCATATAAGGACTATACAATGGTTATTTAAGGTTATGGGATTAAGGGTTATTAGGGGTCCCTCCTTCAGTCCTTAGAGTGCCGAGAGCCGGAAACTTGTGCAGATGCTTGGAATCGGGGCAAATCCCGGCTTTGGATGTTTGGGTTTGGGTGCATCCCTACAACGCTGCAAGACGGCTGGGACGTTAATGTATGGTGGAACCCTTAATTACCATCAAAGGACTCATTTTGTAAGGCTTTTGAGCCCGAAGACCCTATTATAGAAGGCTTTTGGGCTATTCTGATGCTCAGGGGAATCCTGATGCAGCGGTGAAGACGCGGTCGGCATTGGGGCCATCAGTCGAGATACCCATATGCTACGTTCTCACAGTACGCAACAGGGGATTCTTATTGTCAATTACAGTATAGTGGGCCCCAAAACCCCCCTAAACCCTAAGCCCTTATAGTAGCCCGTATAGAACCCTTCAAGGAACCCTTTATTCTAATTCTTAAGGCCCCTATAGTAGTCGTTTCGGCCCATGATGCTCCGAGCATGCCCAAGGTTCTGCAGCTGCTGAAGCTGCTTGGCCGTCCGGCCGTGATGGCCGTGGCCGTGGGCAACGCGCCTTGCACCGCGCTTTAGTTGTTTATGCCTTATGTGAAGGCCGAGTGCATTGTGGCCCTTTAGTTGGTTGTGCCTTCTGTGATAAGTCTTTCCGTTGCTTTTGCTATTCAAGTACCTTTACAATACCCCATCCGGAAACATAGGTGCGCAGCGTAAAATATCATGGTTTACTCACACTTCTTGACACTTGTTGACCGCTCACGAATAAACGAAACCCTGCATCACGCTGAACCGTCTATAGGGTTCTAGGCTATTCGGGTTCAACTGTCTAGAACACAGCTCCCAGCTTAAGCTGGACATCCTTTTGCTTCCCAAAAGCGACCATATGTGCACAAGATGCTTAGCATTCAAGATCATGCTTACATTCTGCTGTGCTCATGCAATTTTACGGTTGTACTCATGCAAACGTAGGCATCATGTAAAGGCTCCATCAACATCGCACTTAAACCCTGATCCCTAAACCTCAAGCGTAAATCGAAAGCCCCAGGCCTTGAATCCTAAGTCCTAAACCCTTATGGCGGAGCAACACCCTTAATTAATAATCGTAGCAGGGTTTCGGGCTCCTTAATGCTATACTTATAATACCCAAACCCTAAACCCTAGGGAACCTTAGGGAAGAATATTGGTAATGATTTAGGCTTCTGCATGAGCTGAGGAGATGGAGCTCCTTCAGTTCAAGGGCGCCAAGGCTTCTTGACGATTTGGAGGGTTCCGGGTTTAGGGCTTAGGGTTTCGGGTTTAGGGGATTAGGATTTAGGGGTTGGGGTTTTGGATTTAGGGCTGGATCTAGGGGATTGGGGTTTAGGGGTTTAGGATTTAGGGGATTAGGATTTAGGGGTTTAGGGTTTGGGGTTTAGGGGATTAGGATTTGGGCTTGCCTAGTAGATGATAGTATGGTATAGTGTGTTGTAGCATATGAAAGTATATAGTAGTGCATTTTAGTTTGTTGTCGCATACTTCTGTACTTGATCACAGTTGTGTCAGGCTTTTATGTCCGCTGAGGCCAGGTTGCCCAGAACCAGTTACTCTGACTACGCGTATTGAGGGCCAGCCGAATGTCTGGTAGCTGGGCTTCCATGGCTGGGTGATGTAGTGGAAGGTGTTGCTGTAAGGGTGGTTAGTTCGAGGAAAGACAGTATTTAATTTAGTGTGCCGCCCCGGAACAACGGTTAGCTTTGCAGTGCCAACGTTTCATCTGATCGGGTACTAACTAGACAATGGTTACATCCTGAACGAGTGAACCTGTGATTGCTGGGTAGCAGGGATGTCAGCATTCCATCGCATACCCTAAACCCTAAACCCTAAATAGATGTTGTCCGGGATTGCTCGCGACCTCTCGATTTACTGACAGGGCTTCACCTTGGGATATGGTATAGTATAAGTATATCTGGACTCTAATGGGGCGAACTATCAGACATCGCAAGCCTGATAATGTACGGGCCTAAATACCTACCTGTACTATTTTGGGTTCCTCATTCTGATTATAGTATATTCTACCCCACCAACCCCTATTCTAATTATTGAGGCCCCTACATATTTCCCTTTGTTTTGGAAGCTGCCTCAGATTGCACCTCCCGCGTGCATCAAGAACATCTGGGGTGGAAGCTGCGTGGCTGGATTTACTACAGGGGCCTTCATAATTACCTATACTACTTTGGGGCTCCTTATTAGGGTTTAGGGTTTAAGGTTTAGGGTTTAGGGTCGGGCTCGTTATTATAGTTATAGTATAATGAGCCCCAAACCGCTATTCTAATCATTAAGGGCCCTATATTATCTACGGCTTGAGTTCGCGCTTGAACCTGCTCAACCGAAACCGACTGCTTTTCCTTCAGTTTCCAGCCAAACGGAATTTTTCATTGGGCCCATTTGGCCTTCTACCAAGACCTTCCAAAATCCCTTGATCTGTCCTGAACCAAATTGGGGATCCTATTGTACTGTAAGGTCTATTCCTTAATTAGGGATTTTGGTGGGCCTGGGTACAGCCTGAACATGTACGAGGCAGTTTGCGCCGCATGCATCCCACTCTTTTGTCCCAGTGCGCAACATAGAAGCCTGTAAAGTTACCTATGCGATTCCTTGGGGTTCGGGTTTTAGGGTTACTATAATGTGCACCCAAACTTCCCAGAAAATATTCTGACTACTAAGAGTAAGCCCCCCCCCCACATCATAGAACCCTCAAAGTAACCCTGATGGCAACCCTGTAAAGAATGATTGCACGAGCCCTGAAACTCTACTAGTCAAGGCCCTTATGCTACTGGCCCAAATGGGTTGACCCTCGGACGGCATGCTGAAAAGTGAGGTTAGCCCCAACTTAAACCTATAAGCGAAAAACCCAAACCTGACCTCAAACCCTAAACTTAAACCCTGCAGACCTTGCCAGGCTTTGCCCGTTTGTGAGTGTCAAAAAAACTTACACCCCAAACCCTAAACCCTAAGTTAGCAGTATTCAGGATATATACCCGAGCGTCACACCGAGGGAATCCCAGAATGTAGCGGCCTGGACAATGGCCATGGTTCTTTACCGCTTTATAGCAAAAAAATACTGTAGTATACGCCGAAACCTATTCTGGAGTTACTACCTGGACCCCAAAAGTATGTATAATATTCAGCGGTCTATGGGTTTTCGGCGTTTTTTTAACTTTTGTTTTTTTTTGGGGGGGGTCCAGGTAGGGCCCATCATGTTCGCGCCACGAACCGAAAGACTGAACTACGCCCGACACTTCGGTGCCTCAGATCTGAACGTGTGACTCCTGAGCTCGACGCTCCCTGAAAACCGACCTCCCCAACCAGGTCCATACCACCTTTGGGAGGCTTTAGAGTCTAATTAATTAAGGTTTAAGTTTAGGGTTTAGAGTTTAGTTCGGGTCTAAGTTTGGGGTTTAGGGTTTTCAAGGTTGGCCGTTCAATCAAGGTTGGCTGCTCAAGGCATCAAGATACTCGTACTGTACGTCGGGGTCTGGGACTGGGAATGGGAGTAGTCTGGTAGCTCGGTTTCCAAATTTTTGGGGAACCGAGTTCAGGGTTCGGACATTTTTGGGTCGAGAGGTCTCTTTCCCTAACCCTCCAGGTACCTACTATATAGGGCCTTAGGGGCTCTAGTACCCTATATAGTAGGTAACTGGCGGGTTAGGGTTTGCTATGTGATTTCAACTGTAGGCAGGCTCAGTGTTGAAATTGGGTGGCACGGTATACGTTACTGGCTGTTCACAGCTTCTCAGTGCTATTGGGGGCGGTCGTTTTCCAGGCTACTTCTTCAGGAAGATGCTGGAGAGGGCCGCAGATTTGGATGCCATCGCCGCTTGTCTGATTAATCTTTTGTGACGCGAGGCCCCGCAGGCCCTGAAAGCCAGGCGCAGTAGCCAAGCTTTGCTATGGAATCAAATGATGCAATGTGTTACTGCATATTATGTTTTTTATTTTGTCAGATCGTGTTGTATTGTTCGGCGTAATGTGTCGTATGCATTGTATTGTATTATCCCATCGTGTATTAAATTCGATTCTATTCTCTAGTATATTATACCATACTGTCTGGTATGATGTTAGATTATATGCTACAATCACATATCATGTGCTACAATTTTTTTGTGTATCAAATCAAATCGTAATTGCTATGTTATCTTACCGTTCGTTAAAATACTATGCTGCGACTTGTTTTATCATATAGCAGCAGAACAGTCACTTGCAAGTGGGGCATGCCCGCAGCACAGCAGCAGCAGCAGCAGCAGCAGCAGCAGCAGCAGCAGCAGCAGCAGCAGCAGCAGCAGCAGCAGCAGCAGCAGCAGCAAAAGCCCGCAGCCCCGCGCACTGGTTGCTAATATAGGGGCCTAAATACCTATACCACTTTGGGGGCTCATTATTAGTATAATTATAGTATAATATTATACCCCAAAACCTGTTCTAATTATCCCTACATTCTGCTCAACCCGGGGACAACAAGGGCTCGGATCCCCTGCTGTCTTAACACGACTGAGGCGGGAGGTGCAGAAGGATCCCGACTTGTGACCCGAAACCCGAAACCCGAAACCCTAAACCCTAAACCCTAAACCCGAAACCCGAAACCCTCAACCCTAAACCCTAAACCCGAAACCCGAAACCCTAAACCCTAAACCCTAATTATTCGAAGCGCGTCCAAAGCCTAGGACGGATTTGGCGATGTTCCCCTGACCAGTGTCTTCGGAGGCATCTTGGATGGGTTTGGGTTTAGGGTTTAGGGTCTAGGTGCGTAGTTCTGGGTTTTTTGGCGGTTCAGGGTGCCAGTTTGTCTGCGGGTGTTGGCTGGAACTACAGACAGAAAAAGAGTGTTCTTTGCGAGGCATTCTTTTTCGAAGGCAGAACCTTCATAGACCCATGGTGCCACGGAGTCGGGAGAAGTCGAAATACAGTTCTGGTTTTTCGCAGAGTAGTCTTGTGGCTTGTGTTCCTACCCGCTATATAGCCTGTTCATGACACGACACATAAGCGGATGTATGCATTTCGTCTTTGCAGACTCGGAGAATGTCCCAAAGAATTGCTGCCGAATGGCTGAATGGAAGGCTTTCACCACCTCCCCCAAAAAAAACCTAACACCGTAAGCCCAAAGCCTTAAGGCAGAAGCCTTCAAAAGCCCAAAACTATAACTGTTATTATTAATATTGTCACTGTTATTACTAGTATTATTATTAGTAGTAGTAGCAACCCAACAGAGCACTTAAACCCTGGAAGCCCTGAGGCTACATCATGGCCGGCAGCCCTTTCGTGGACGAGCCCGGTCGGCCTGCCAAGAGTAAGATCCGGGTCGAAATAATGGGGGTTAGAGTTTCGGGTTTAGGGTTCCTTAGCGGCGGCCGACTCCAGGCGAAGTACGAAGCCTGTTGCAAAAGGGTTCCTTGGCCCTGCTGTTGAGGTGTGCTCGCTGCCACACAATCCAAGCCCATGCTGCAAAAGGATTCCTTGTAATGATTATTCCTTATAACATACCGCAGAACACTGTTCTAATCATCCAAATCTTACATCTGCTTCCGAAACAGGGCCGCTATGAAGTTTCGTTTATTTTTGCAGTTCCTGAGTCTGTACAAAGGACACAAACCAAGAAACCCAAAGTAAGGTTCGTGCCCATGAAAGAAACAGAAAAGGAGTTCATTCAAGATGCTAACTGTTCGTGCCTAGCCGGGGGCCTACATGGCCTGCAGGATTGGAGGGCTCGACCGTCATTGGGATTTAAAGGCTCTTTTTTTATAGAAGCCCAAATAATTACCAAAACTATTTTGGGGGCCGGGCTCCTTATTATAACTGCAGTATGATGAGCCCCAAAACCCTATTCTAATTATTCTAATTCTTAAGAGCCCTACATGACCGACACACCCTAAACTCCATCAGCTCGGAGTGCGGAAGCTCCAAAAATTCTAAGAAACCCCAGGAACCCTGCACCCAAAGAGACGCTTCCTATATATGGGTGGTTGTCAAAAATTAGGGTCCCTTTTAGGGGTCCTTTTTTATAAGGGTGCCGTACTATATTGGGGACCTCAGAAGGGACCCTAGTTTAGAAAACTAGCCATATATACTAAAGTATGTTACGGCATACCACACTATACTATAGTCTATTCTAGACTATATGAAGCTATAGTATACCACACCATACTATAGTCTATTCTAGACTATACTAAGCCATAGTATACAATAACTGTACTATAGTAGACCATGACTTATAACAGACTATAGTATGCTAAAATATTCGACAATAGACTGGACTAGACAACAGTATACTGTAGAAGCTGCAGGTGCCATGGTGCTGTCATTCTTGAAAAACGTGACCAAGACTTTTGGCCGCCGCTGGGTGCCTCAGCAGCAGACAGCTTCGAGATGGGAGTCTGAGGGCTTAGGGCTTGGGGGCTCTGGGCTTACGGTTGAAGCTTTAGGTTGCAGGGCTCTTCTGAAAAAGGGCTTAATTCGACTTTGGGGCTAGGAAGACAAAGATGTAAGATTTAGGGAAGGGTCTCTTGGTCCGTAGTGATCTCAGATCTCTGTGCCGATGCCTCGCTGTTTCTGCCCGGAAGGAACACAAGGCATGACCCAGAACCACCACTCCCTTCAACCAACATTAACTAAAGCGTTCACAGCAAGTACTGCGGCACCCGACACCTCGATCAGCCTTGCGCAACGTTCAATCCCACATTGCTTCCATCCATAGGGTCCAAGTACTACCTACTAAGTACCTACTATAATGGTACTTGGACCCTTTGGGCCTGATCCCTTGAGACTCGGAGCCCCTTGTTCAGCGGCAAATCGATACGTGAACAGTCGAGAGCCAGTGGCCGCCGCAAAGGGGGTGTCAAATCCAACCCCTAAGCCCCTCATTAAACCCTGTAGCCCCTTAAGCCCTAAACTTTTCAACCCCAAACCACTAAGCAATCACATGCTGCGATGCCTGATGCCCCTGATCCCCCCACACCCAAGGCTGGCTTCACCCTATAATAAGATACTGGGAGATCACTGGCCATGGGGAAGATAGAGGGGTTTTGGGCTGCAAGGAACCAGGCGAGACTGAGATTCACATCGTCCAACGTAGGTTCCCAGGACAATAAGAGGGTACCTAGGCTTACAATGGGGTACCTGAGCCCTACTTGCGGGGATACCCGCTTGGTGTTTATTAGCATACCTGTAGTCTCCATTGTAGTTCCTTTTTGAAAGATACCTTATAGGATCCTTAATACATAATTGGTTAAACCAAAAAAAGGAACTACAATAGGATCCTTAAGACATATTTGGTTAAACCAAAAAAACTACAATGGAGACTATAGGTACTTTTCTTCGCCAGAAGCTTCTGGGGCTCAAGGTGGAGTAACGCTCAGAAGTTTCAGGGGTAGACAGGTTACGTTTTAGGGTTTAGGGTTTAGGGTTTTAGGTTCTGAACTCGGCAAGCCTGCGGAAAAGGGTAAGGCTTAGAGGGTTTCTGCCGCGAGCGCAGCAGCTCAGAGAGCCACTCTGCTTTCTTGCTACCGGTCGGTATGGTTTAGGGTTTAGGGTTATTGTACGGTAAAATCGCCCCCGAAACCGTACACTGCCAAAACACCCTGTGCTTGGTGCGAAAAAAGACATTGTAAAGAGACCTCTTTGAAGTCAAGGGTTCGGGTGAAGTGTTTGTATGCTGCGAAGTTAACTTAAGACCATCTACCTTCTAAGCCCGAAACCCCAATGTTTCTTACAATTGATGCACTGGACGGGGTTGGTCCGCCACAACTATATCCCAACCCCTAAACCCCAAATCGGGAGGTGTGGACCATCAACGTCTATCCCTACTTCGATCCGGGGAATCACTTAGACCCGGGCAGCGCGTCGAAATGCAACGAATCCTTGGCAAAGGCCGGGAAAACCTTGGACATTTAAAGGCTTGTCGTTGCTAGAAGCCCCTGCGCCCTAAACCCTGCGTGGATTGTCCGAGTGTGATCACCGCAACCCCAAACCCTAAACCCTACCCTAAACCCTAGAGGGTTTCCCCTTTGTTATTAGGGTAGTTCTTTAAAATAGGGTCGCTTGTAGGGTTCTTTTTATAAGCCTGCCGTACAAAATATGGAAGCTAAAGATGGACCCTAACTTAGACAACTACCCATTAGTATCACTATTATCGCAGCCTCGGATCGGCTTCAATGGGCTAATGTTGGGGCCGAAATAATGGGTAATAGTATTCACATGTAATCCCTTAAGGTCCCTTATATACTTGTACTATGATATGCCCCAAAGCCCTAGTCATACGTACTGCGGCCCTTTTATTACGGGCTTGGTAGCGGCACTTGCTGAACTCTTTCCGTTGCTCAAAGCCTGAAAACGAGGCTTCGGGACCGCTGTGCCAGTCCGCATCTCCCTTGGGTTTGAGTATGGATGCCTGAATAACGAAGGAGTGTTAGTGAGCAAGCAAAGATTAAACTCAAGGCTACATTGTCAGGTCGGACTTACGGGTGAGCTCTGAATTCTTCAGCCGACCCAAAATCAACAAGAGGGCTCTCTGAGACAGAACTGATGTTGCAGGCCTTGTGCATGGAGCCGATGCTTGGTTGCATCTGGGAGTAACCCGAGACTGCCGAAGCCAAACTGTCTTCGAAATCATACCGGATTCTTGTTAAAGCTTCTACTTTAAGTCTTCATATAACTACTTACGATCAAACAGCAGCACTGCGGGCTGACCCTTCCTACTGTCAGGTGTCTGCTTCCTAGAAAAGGCGCCAAAGACCACAGTAGAAGAGTACTGGTATTCATTCGTCAGGCCCCTACGTCATAGAACCTGTAGCGAGCCGTTCAAGAAGTCTAAATACCCTTGAATGAAGCTTGGTCTTGTTATTGCGGCCCCTTTGCTAATAATAACAAAGAGTATAAGCAGGGCCGCTGAAGTTCCTTTGAAACACCCACGACCGCTGGCGTACGATTTGTTGGATTCAATCGAGTTTAATGCCTGGGGTGCCTGAACTGCCGCCCTGAACCCTAAACCCCCCTAAACCTTACAACCCTATAACCTTCTAAACCCTCAATCTTAACACCCTAAAGTGAGTTGCAGCCCGGAGACCACAGATCCAACACCCACCTGGTTAATATAGGGGCCTAAATAATTGCCACTATTATTGTTAGGGTCCCTTATTCTAAATATACTATCAAGGAGCCCAAAACCCTATTCTAATTAGTAAGGCCCCTACACTAAGGACCTGTCTCTTGCCCGCCACGGCCGCTTGTTCGAAGGGCCACGGCCTGTTCGGGAGTCCAGGATTTGCGTATAACACACCTTGAGATGCACACTATTCATGAGCAAGAAGCACTACCGTCACGTTGCCAACTGCCCTTCGAGTGTTACCAGAGTTGTGTTTTGCGGTGCGGATCAGGGATTGCCAAACCGACATGATGAAGCGTGATCATGAGCTGGCGTTGGTTTTGGAGATTGTAGAAAGCAGCATGAACTTCTCCTTGGGATCGCAGTGTGAGTGTTTTTTCAGACGTTTTGGTGGAGTTTGGAACAGGAATTTGACCAGAGTTGCAGTCCGAATCTCAAGTCTAATAGGACCTGTCGCCGTTTAGTAGCCGTCCTGCTTAACTCACCGCAGGATTTACAGGGATCGCCGCTCCCTATCACCGAGAACTTTGAGTCCGGATATCAAAGTGGTTGTATAGCCGTCGGCCGCCATGGAGCTTATAAACGCCTAAGTCTTTGCCACTTGCAAATATTGCCAGCATCATTTCCAGCATCGGCGGTGTACATCTTCTGTAGCGCATGGTAGCGACCCTTTGTACCAGACCTTGGCTTGGTCTTAAGCCAGCCTCTACCTCGTCTACCGCCATACAAGATCTTACAAGCCACCGTAAAGACTGTTTGCGTGCGTGGTGTTCGTCCTGCAAGCCTAAGCCTAGGCTCTTGCTTGAGCAATAGCCTGCTGCCCGCTGCGTTCACCATGCAGTTTTGCTTACAAGGCAGTCCTATCGCCGGGGGCTCTTAATATGCTGACAGTACACACACATAAATAAATAGACAAATAAATAAATAAATAAAAACAAATAAATAAATAGATAAATATATATATATATATACACCCCTAAACCCTAAACCCCTAAACCCTAAACCATACTGTAAGAGTTCACATGACAAAGCCTTGTCCCAGACCTTGTCTGTGCGGAAGCGCATCACGCTTCTCACAAAGAAGCCCAATGATGCTCGGCGGTGCAGTGCACAAAGACTTTTAGGGTTTAGGGTACAAAGACCTCAGTGCCCCGGAAATGTGCGATGAATCCCCTTCATGGGTTTTGCTAGCTGCATAAAGTCTCCAAGTTCTAACGGAAATTCGAGCTTACGTCCTCTCGAGAGTGTCAGCTTCTCGCAAGGGCCCGCAGAGCTGTTGTAAAGCACTGGAGGACTGCAGTGATGTCAACATAACAAAGCCTTGTTGCCTGGATTTTTGTATGCTCGACTTGTGGCAGGCCTCGCCTCTTGCGAGAGAGGTAAACCCACGCAGGTTCCGGAATTGTAAGTTCGGTGTTTGGACCCGAGGATTCAGGGTGCAGCGAGACAGCACTGAACCTGCGTCCATTGCTGTTGCTATGTCCAGTGGCTTCTTTCTTCTAGCCTTCTCTGTTTCTGAGTCAGCATATGGCGACTAGAACTGTGTGGACAAGATTTTGCTATAGATTCTTGATCCCGATTATGGTGCCTTAAAATATAGGTTTGGGGCCTTAAAATATAGGTTTTAAAGCTTTTTCTGGTTCTCGATGTTGCTGCTTGTCGGCCTGTCGAGACTCTGGAAGTGAGTTCGGGCCGTTCTGGAAGACTGCCGGGTCTAGGCTTAGGGCTCAGGTTCAGGGTTGTCTGGATGCAAAACGTATAATTCAGGAGCCTCAACAACTTCAATATGGTTGCGGGGCTTATTGCACCATGATTGTCTAGGGCTATAATAAGGGATGCCTACTGAGTATTCCGACCCATACATGACAAGCAAGACGGGGACGACCTGATCATGGAAGTTACAAGGTCAAAATCCTGAAGGCCCGAAACCCCGTCAAAGACCCTAATATAGGGGCCTTATAAAAATTAGAATAGGGTTTGGGGGGTATACTATAAGATAGTAGTTACTGTAATTATAACAAGGAGCCCCCAAAACCCCTATTCTAATTATTTAGGCCCCTACATTCATGGACTCCGAAGGCCCCCTTGAAGGCCCCAAGACCTGAAAGTTAGAGGTCGGAAGGAGCTACGTAGCTGAGGTCATCGACTCCGGATGTTGGGTCATCTTAGTCACAGTCCCTTATGTACTTATGCCTATACCACACTCTGCTCCGAAACCTATGCTAATCACAAACAGACCCATAGATATATATATATATATAATTATATATATATATATATTCATCACCCAAACTCCAGGAACACCCTTGGCCCTAAATGGCCCTCAACTTCAAGCTGATACGTCCCAGGATCCCTTGTGGATCACTGAGACCGGCTGGTCGTACCCACAGGCGCCACGGAGACCTGTCGTGTAGGTTTCTGTTTGTGGGGTTTGGGTTTCAGGGCTCGAGGCTATCATGGGCCTAAACCCCAGACCGAGTACCCTTATAGATCCCTTATAGGAACCCTTATGGCTCCTTTCAAGGAACCCGAACCCTAGCCCCCAAACCCCTAGTGTACCCTTATAGATCCCTTATAGGAACCCTTATAGTTCCTTGAAAGGAACCCGACCAAGGCAAAAGGGTTCAGGTTTTATGGTCTGCATTTTGGAGCCCGAGGCGGAAGCTCATAATACGGTGATAATTATACCAATAGTTATGTTTATAATGAAATATACCCCAAAACCCTGTTCGAATTGTTAAGGCCCCTATGTTAGCAACCCTAATCCCTAAACAGTCACGAAACCCTTAAACCCAAACCCCAAGACCCCATAGGCCTCGCCTCTGTGAAGTCGAAGATATTCGGCGCAGAAGCGTTTCCATTGCCCTGAAGTAGAACCGTCGGTTTAGGGTTTAGCTTTGTTTGCTTAGGGTTTAGTTAAGGGTTCTAATGATACTAGTATATACCGGCAATGGCAGCCACAGCAACACATCGCAACAGTGATGGTAAGAGTACTCCCACCATGAAGTTTCAGGGGCTCCGCTTAGTTTGGACAGCTACACCTTCGCCCGGCTAGGCAAGCCACAAACCCGGCACCCCCAAACCAGTCGGGAAGACATCTCCGAAGAAAGGTTCTGCATAATGTTGACAAGTTGCCGTTTTGGGATGGTTTGGAAGGCTCAGGAGTGGCATTGCTTCGGGCTTCGGGGTAGCGGCATGGTTCTATCAGCCCCTTTTTGCATTCATGATATTATTGAGGGGAGCCTACACACTAAACCCTGACACGATTTTAAGGGGGGCAATGAGTAGAGCAATCTCCCATGGTGAGTGCTTAGAGGAACACCACATGGCATAGGAAATCGATTCTTGAACCGGTTTGGGGTTTAGGGTTGGGGGCACAAGTGCTGTGATACTAAGCGGGTTATGACTCTCAACACCGTCAAAAACCCCTTGAAGCAATATGACGCATTTTATGAGACCCTCAACCCTACGAGCCGTGCACGGCAAATACCGCCGAAGACCCGGAATGTTCGGGCCAACGAGACACCCTTCAGGTTCTGAACCTGAAGGCCCCGAAGCGTCCAAAGCACACACAAAAGTCACTAAAGCGCTTCAAGTGCCAACCGAAGCCCTAAGTGTCAGAAAGCCCGTGCACGTTTGACCCCAAAGGCTAAACCGTGCAACATATCATTCCATCAAGTGCTAAATATCTCGGGAACGAGGCTGGGTCGCTCTTCGGAGCGAACGAAGAAATGGCCAAATGCCCGGAGTTCTCATCGCAGAAAGCCTTCCGTGCCCCGGCTCGGGTTTAAGCTTCTGTTGTTCTGGGGCTTGCTTATGGGCTTTTGCGGTTTACGGGTTGTATGCCTCACGACTTGGTTAGACGGAGGCAGCGTGCCCCGATGTATCGCCAACCGACAGAATCTGAACCGTAGAAACATTAGCGATGCCTGCTGGCCACAACAGCCTCCTGCTACTGCTGCCAACGACGAACTACAGACTAGCTGCCACCACCCACCACCACCGCCGCCGCCACCACCACCACCACCACCACCACCACCACCACCAGCACTTCTACCGCTCCTCTACTAGCAGCAGCAGCAGCAGCAGCAGCAGCAGCAGGAGGAGGAGGAGGAGGAGTAGTAGTAGTAGTAGTAGTAGTGGAGCCCACCCACCCGAAACCAAACCCCTTCCAGAGACAGGTTGAGGGTCTGCCTTGGACCAACACCGCATGGGCTCTTGTCACTTGAGGGCTGGGGTAGAGAGGGAGCCTCCAACTCTCGCCACAACGCGCAAATGGAGCTTCTTGTCAAGACTATACTGTACTAGAGGGTACTACACTACTTTAGGTTTCTCGTTGCTGTCCCATACTGTACTAGACTATACTGTACTAGCTGGTACTACACTACTTTAGGTTTCTCGTTGCTGTCCCTTGGCTTAAGGCACTTACTACAACAACTTCCTGAAGTGGAACCTCTCCCTCGGGGAGCCACTCAAGCCGAAATTGGGGCTCAAGGCTTAGGGTTGGTCGCTTGGGGCGTTTAGGGCAAAAAGGGTCTACATAGTGGTATTTTTGTTGAGGGGGTGTTGGATTTAGGGGCTTTGTTTTTGCGGACCAGTGGTTCGGGGCTTGGAGCCAGCTAGGGTTGAGGGGGTTTCAGTCAAGGGCTCCTTTGGCTGAGGTTTCTGGCCGGGGCATTCATTCGCAAGTAACGCAAGATGGATCAAGTCTCTTTTGGCAACCTTTCCGGGAGTTTTCCATGTTGCTGAAACGAAACCCTGAAACTGTAGACTCCTAAACCCGAGCAGTATAATGTAGGGGCCTTCATAACTGGAATGGGGTTGTGGGGTGGGGGTTCCTTACTATGACTACAGTATAATCTACCTCCCAAGCCTATTCTAGTCTTTATGGCCCCTATACGAACCAAGGTTACCCCCCCAAAACCCATAATTCCAAAACCCTAAGCCCTATAAACCCTAAACCCTAAACTTTTTAAACCCATGAGGGAAAAACCCTAAGCCCTAGAGTCCGAATCCCTAAACGGGGACCACGGCACTTTGCTTCGTCTCCCCAGGATGCACTCTTCCCCCCTGCCGACATAAGTCATATGGGGGCCCAAGGTTCAGGGTTTCGGGTTATAGGGTTTAGGATTTTAGGGTTTAGGGTTATACGGGGCCTTATTGATCTGTGACACTCCTCGTGAGGCATCCTTACTTGCGTGAAGCAATAATATACCCCCCAAGCCTTTTTGCAACGTCTAAGACGCTATATTAAACAAAAGGGCTAAATTTCGACTGTTTGCAACATTCAGGATTGCACAGGGATCGGTAGGGCTGGTCTCAGTGATCAAAACGAGCGAGCTGGCTCCTTTCCATGGTCCTGTTTGTGTTTACTGCGACTGTCGTTGCCGGTGCTTTGGGCAGTCGCAGTGGTGATGGAGTTTATGTTGGTTTGTCGGGTGTCAGCTGCGATGACTGCCATGGAGTTGACCCCGGAGCCCCGTCAACTCCAAACATCGGAAGCCCTGAAGCTCAACCCCCAAAGCTATTCTTCGGCTCTTTGTTGTTATTTTTTTTGGGGGGGTGGAGGGAGCCGAGTGGTGCTGTGAGCTTCCTTCCATCGACCGTCATGTCGTCAACGTCATCACCAGCGTGATGATTATCATGATCTTGAGCAGTTTAATCGGTTATGCCGTCGTACTCTTCTTTAGCGTCCTGGTTAAAAGAAACAGCATGAGCTTCTGATTTCGACCTTCGTTTCTCCACGCCGGTTGTCATTGTAGCAACCCATTCCTTAGTTAGTCATTAGTCGCTTCGACCCCATATGGCATCCCCATTGCGGCCGAGGGAAGGTGTGGGCCCCGACCATGTGCCTCGGCTGCTACACTGCGGGGATCAACGGATTCGGAGCTAGTGTCTGGCAAGGTGGTTACCTGTAGTCTCCATTGTAGTTCTTTTTTGGGGATACCTTATAGAATCCTTAATATATAATTGGTTAAACCAAAAAAGGGAACTACAATGGAGACTACAGGTAGACCGTCAGGCTCAGAGCTCAGGGACGGATGTAAACAGGGGAAGTGTTGCTCGAAGAGGTATCTAAAACGCTGGAAGCATACGCAAAGCTAGACGAAGGCATGTTGGCTTCATCCTTGTGCTGAGGAAAGCCCTAAACTTGGCCCTAAACGCTTTGCCCATAGGACAACTCAGCGCGGTACGAGAACGGAGTCGGCATTGTGTAAACGACTGGCGACTGATAGCTTTACTTCGCCAGGTGTCATACGGCCAAAACTCTTAACTTAACACCGAAACCAGCCCGTTGTATCCTCCAGAGGTTTTCTACTTCACCATTCGCGATGCACTCAACTTTGGCACCGGGGAGCATTTTGGCCTCATCAGCACATGCGCCGCTTGGCTTTTGAATACCCCAGGAAGCGGTGAGCCCATGGGCTTGTAATATAGGGGCCTTGATAATTACCTGTACTATTTTGGGGGTTCCTTTGTTGCAATCATAGTACAATATACCCCCAAAGCCGACCCTGAGTATCAAGGCCCTTATAGAACCTGAACAGGTTATGTCGCCTGGCAAAGGGCTGTCCTCAAGTTCATTTAAAGGATGTTTGACGTACACGTGTCGCCATGTGATTGTTGTCGGCAGCATGGTCGCCACTGCTGCTCTGTGATAATAGGAGATGAGAGTCATGATGGTGATGATGATGATGATGATGATGATGATTCGATGATGATGCCGCTGATGATGATGATGATGATGATGATGATGATGGTAACGACGATGATAGTCGTGGTCCAGGTGGCGCGATAGCGATCACGTTGTCAATAGACGTGGTGGGAACGTGGGATTTGTGGAGCCGGTGGTGGTGGTGGTGGTGGTGGTGGTGGTGCTGCTGCTGCTGCTGCCGCTGCTGCCGTTGCCGCTGCCGCTGCCGCTGTCGCTGCTGCTGCTGCTGCTGCTGCTGGTCGTGCTGATTCTGTTCGTGGTGACCACATAGTTAGGGCATTGACGTGGCAACCTCCTGGAATTAAGTCTAGCGGCTTGGATAGTCCTTTTCTTTTCTTCATCATGACATGATCCTACTGCACGAGGTCTATAACCCCACTACTATCCCTGGTCTCAGGGTCCTGGAGGTGAAATATTGCACGTACAATACTCCTCACGAGCGCCAAGGACGCTACACAGTGCAAGCTTAACTCGAAGATGGATCGAGTTGATGCTGACGCTTCAGAAGACACCATGGTGGCCTGGCACGGTTTAGAGTTTAGGGAGCGGTATATGGGGTTTAGAGCTTACTGAGTATGGTTTACCGGGTGCTGAGGGCTGGTTTCGTCGCTTGGGGTTTCCGGTATAGGATTTAGGCTGGATCGCATAAATTCCTGAAATCGAGACCCGAGAGCCTGTAAAGCCAAACGATGCACTGAATTCCAAGGCAGACCGCTGTTGATTCGACCAGAGGTGCTAAATACTGTATACTGTACCAGCTTCGGTTGGTGGGTTATGATGTGGAGGGTTGTGAGCTTCAGGGGTCGGGTTTGTGTTTAGATCTTCTTGGTCGACGCTCCTCCTAGGTCTGAACCCTTGGAGCAAGCAGTTGAGGTTCAACTGGTTTGAGATGCGCCATGGACTCACCAGCGGCTGCGGGATCAAGCAAGGATCCCTTGTGAAGATACATGGCTTAGGGCTGTTGATGTCTCTAGAAACACATTCCCCGTTGTCGACTGATGCAATTTAGGGACATACATAACTACCAACATTTAAAGCATAATATACCCCAGAACCCTTTTCTAGTTACTAAGGCCCCTGCATTAGATTTGTTAGGATTGGAGATAGAAGCTTCCCCGGCTCCATTACCGCCATCACCTTTTCTTGTATCTTCTTGCCACCAGCATCACAGGACCAATAAGATTTCGTCACACTGCCAACATCCATCACCTAATTCCCTGCAGAGCCAATCTGTCCTCTGTGGAACAACACACGCATTTATTTGGCATTCATGCATCTGCTGACCTGCGGATTCCGAAACCCTGCTGCCCCGAAGGGGCATCTGGTAATCCACCTGATGCGGTCGTGAGCCATGCGAGGGTTTGAGTCAAGACTTTGTAGGCTCAGAGGTTCTCGAGTGCCAGAGGGCGCAGCGGAGAATGCATGGCTGACCGTTGCTGCTGCCATTTTTTACTGGTGGTTCCAAAGCCCACCTCAGTGCTCCAGCCTTGGATTTGGAAGGCCTCCAAGCCGTGAATCCTGATAACCCCCACTGCTATCACGGACTCCACCTAGATTGACCCCAAGAGGCGGGCCATGAATATGAAGTGATCTCAGGCCCAGAAGCTCCCGCTGTCGATCCTCCAATAGCTACGACACATGGCAACAGTCTGCTCGTCGGTTCTACCTGTAGTCTCCATTGTAGTTCTTTTTTTGGGGATACCTTATAGAATCCTTAATATATAATTGGTTAAACCAAAAAAAGGAACTACAATGGAGACTACAGGTAAGTGCTAAGTCCGAAGCAACCCGAAGAATAAGATTGAGTACAACTAGATACACCCATTGCGCCGTGCTGCACATGTCCTACTGCTGATCAGCGGTCTTCAACCCAGGGGCACCCCGACTGCCAGAATACCTCATAGATCCCAAGTACCGGAAGGAAGAGAGCAAGCAATCGGGTCTATCACACACAAGCTGGAGCTCTGTGGGGCGACCTCTATCCATCAAAGCCTGATTTTTGTAGCTTCCTTCTGTGGTGAACCCTAAACCCTAAACCCCTAAACCCTAAACAGCGCCGAAACCCGTAAACCCTAAGCCCCTAAAGCCTAAACCCTCTTGGGGAAAAGCTCCACTCAACTGCTGAGAGGGCAGCTGACAGGAGCTTCTTGCTTTCAATGCGGAGAAGAAACGAACCTAAGAAGGCTTCAATGTGCCACCGAAATTAAGGGGTACCTTATATTATGGGGTCCTTGTAAGAAGGATCCTACTATTTAGGGTACTATATTAGCGTCCCCGATAGTTTCCGAAAACAAGGGGTACCTTTTTGGGGTCCTTATAATGAGGATCCTACTAACAAGGCTTCAATGTGCTAGCGAAATTAAGGGGTGCCTTTTTTTGTGGGGTCCTTATAAGAAGGATCCTACTATTTAATGAATTAGAGTACTATATTAGGGTCCCCTATTTCCGGAAACCCCCCATATTTGTGCCCTACATCCGATCATTGTGTTCTTCAGGCTCTTCAGGCGAAGGAATACAACGCACCCGAAGAGCCAACATCCGACATCGGAATTGGCACATGGGTTACATGCCATGGCGTAGGGCTTCTGACTGGGAGGTTACGGGGAAATCCTAAGGCCTAAGCCCAAAACCGTAAACCTAAGATCTAAAACCCTCTAAACCCTAAACCCCTCGCCTGGCATGTCCGAGTTGTGAGAGCACAGACCCCACCAAAATCTGAAACTCTGAAGTTTCTCAAGGTGGCCCTCACCCGCTACCCAACCGACCTTGTAGTTGGAGAACCTAACTCGAAAATGACCTTAACTGGATCTTACCAAAACTTCCTACAATAATTGAAGCATCTTTTTTGGAGTTGGGGGTTCAGAATTTACGGGTGGTTGAAGCATTGGAGAAGGCTGGAGAGTTTGAGGAGGCTTCTTGTCTGCATGTTGCTGTAGGCATACACGGCTTCACTAGCGCTGGAGGCTCCATCATTAGTTACGCTGAGAGCCTCAGCGCAAAATCCTAAAACCCAGACCCAAACCGTGTTTATTGTCGTGTTCCGTTTTTTTCTGTCCTGCAAAGGGTTGATCTACAGCACAAGTTCGACGAGGGCATTTCGGATGTACTGCCTCGCCGCCTCGAGATGGCGTACCTGCGTGCGTACCTACGTGCATACCTAGACAGGTAGGTATGGGGTAGGTCCGGGTAGGTCTGTGGATAGATAGGTATATAGGTAGGTAGGTGCGTATGTATTGATCTCTTGATGTGTCTAGCTGCCGTTTCTTCAGGTTATCGAACGATGGTCGGCTCGAAGTGTACATGGCAACTTGTTAGGCGCATGGATTTGGACAACAGCCTGCATTCAGGGCTTGTGCCTTTTGCGCTGTGCCTACCCATAGGCCCCAGAGTAGTTCCTTTTTTGGGGTTGCCTTATAGGATTCTATATATATTACCTTATAGGATTCTAAATATTACCTTATAGGATTCTATATATGAACCCCAAAAAGGAACTACTATAAGGGGCCTATGGGTAACCTTATAGGATTCTATATATGAACCCCAAAAAGGACCTACGAAGGGGCCTATGGGTACAGCGACAGACTCTGCAAGCCCTGAGCCTAAGCCGACACCTTTAACTAGCCCTGCCCATTGAATTCGGCTCCGCATGGTTTACAAGCTTTGCCTCAGACCCTGGTGACCGCCACGGTTTAGGGTTTAGGGTTTAGGGTTTACGGCCCTGGTGCATCTAGCTTATAGGACTGCTTCGAGGACTTCGTGTTGAAGATCATATTATAGTTTTACTGGCCGAGTTTGTTTCACTTCAGCTGCTGTCATGATGGCCACGGTCGAGGTGGGCGGGCGTGTTTTTCGGCATCAGGCTAGGGCTTTAGGGGAGAGGGCCGTTTAGGAAAAAGGTCTGAGGCAGGCGAGTCCTTGCAGTCGAGCAAGTACCGCTGAACACCTTTGGGCTTTTCGACAGTAGTAAGAGTCTTTATAGGAAGCCCCCACCAAGGGATCTACTTTCCAGATCCTCCCAGGGCTCTGGGTTCCGGATGAGTTACTACGGTTGTTGCCAATTAGCAGCAGGATCTCAATGCAAACCCATGCCTTGACCCTACACCCCAGGCTGTCATACACCCCTTCAACCCAAACACCAAGTTCCACAATGCTTACCCCTTAAACTCCCTCCTGAAACCCTTTCATGCCCTAACCCCTATAAACCCTAAACCCTCAAAAACCCTTTCATGCCCTAAGCCCTAAAACCCTAAAACCCTTTCATGCCCTAAACCCTAAACCCTAAAACCCTTTCATGCCCTAAACCCTAAAGCCCTTTCGTGCTTGTCTAGTTGTGAGTGCTGAAAACCCTTTTATGCCCTTAGCCCGCACACCTCCCTTGCTTCAGTCTAAGGGCTTTAGGAGGGACCCCTAATAGGGACCCTTAGTCCCATTCCCTTAAAAACCATTGTATAGTTTATATAGCCCTTATACAGCCAGGTAGTCTCCATATTAGCCCCCATAACCTACAAGGGTCCCTATTAAGGGTCCCTCCTAAAGCCCGTAAACTAAATAAACCCTAAACCCTAAACTCCTAAACACTAAGGAAACCCCTATTAAGGGTCGCTATTAAGGGTCCCTCCTAAATCCCTTAGATTCAGGTGGCCGCTGCAGAGACCACGCCGCCGATGGCACGGAGGCAGCTCCAGGAGTTCCAGGAGTGCCCTTTTTGGGGTTTGGGGTGTGGGGTCTAGGGTTTAGGGTTTAGGAATTAGGGTCTAGGGTTCAGGGTGTAGGGTCTAGGGTTTAGGGTTTAGGAATTAGGGTGTAGGGTTTAGGGTCTAGGGTCGAGGGTCTAGGGTTTAGGAATTAGGAATTAGGGTGTACGGTTTAGGGTTTAGGGTGTAGCGTCGAGGGTTTAGGAATTAGGGTGTAGGGTTTAGGGTGTAGGGTCTAGGGTTTAGGATTTAGGGTGTAGGATTTTAGGGTATAGGGTGTAGGGCCTAGGGTTTAGCGTACAATGGTTTAGGGTATAGGGTTTAGGGTGTAGGGTTTAGCGTATCGGGTCAAGGGCTCAGGGTTAAGGCTTTGGGCTTTGGGTTAAGGGTCTAGGGTTTAGGGTTAAGGGTTTAGGGTTTATGGTTCAGATCAGGAGTTCCAGGAGTGCTTTGTCATGTGTTGTTTGTACTTTGCTTTTGTCTTATGTCGCTGTGTTTGCTCGTGTTTCTGGTATAAAGGGTCATATACGGTCATAAGGCTGAGTATTGAAATAGTTCATGTGTCGGGTTTGTTGTTTGTTCGGTTACGTTTTTTGATCCTCCAGGGTTTGTTTGTTCATTGCCGTGTGAAGGGTAAGGTTGCGGGCACAGGGTTCAGGTATTTTTGTATGCTTAGCGTGTGAGGTTTGTAGGCTCCGGTTTTGGTTCGGTGTGTGGCAGTTTTCGTGTTGGGATTTTTGGGATAGTGGTTCTCAGAGACTCCAATACCCCTTAATTAAGGAATATACCTTAGATCTTATTCGGGTTCCCATTATAATTTGAGGTATATTCCAGAAGCTGGCGGAGGGTCGGCCATCCTTGTAGCTTCGGCCAAGAATCCCACCTGGAGCCTTGAACCCTAACAGTCTCCAGATGCTATGGCAATGGCAGTGTCTGGTATAGTCCTTTCACAAATTATACTGTGTTTTTCCCCGAAACCTGCTTCTGCACATTAAGGCCCCCACATCCCTTGTAGAAGCCTTTGTGGGGATTCTCCGTTTTTTTGGGGTGAAATGTTGCAGGACCCATTCACCCTGCGCCGCCTCGTCTGCTTCCTGTTGATCCACCTCATCGCTTTAGGGGCGTCGAGTCTGAGCTTGGGTTTCCTGAAAGCTTAGGTTTAGGCTTCGGGAGTTTGGGTTTAGGGTTCAGGCCGTTCAGGGCTTGGTGCGGAAAACCGGAAATCCTCAGGATGAGAATTTCGGTTTGCGGCTTGAAGCCAGAAGGGATTTGCTACTCGGGTGCTAGGGTGTATGGGTCCATTGAACTAACAAATAAAAGGGGATCGTCTAGAGAGCCCTGGAGCAAAAGGGTTTCCGGGACTTCGTACTACCTACTACCTTCCTTACCATGGCTTATTAAACGTGTTTGTATCAGGTGTTCGCGAATTTCGGTAGTTTTTCCTAAATGAGCATACTGTTACAACCGTTTCCCGACAAGTGAACGTACGAATGCTTAGCATTCGAAACACCGTGGCTGCAAGTGGGACCGTGCGACCAGCTTGCTCCTCAACACTGCCGGCGCTGCCACCATCGCGACCACAGATACATCAGAGCCAGCCCATGATCATTTTTATGGTTCAGGGTTTAGGGCTTATAGGGACTTTAGGCATTACGCATTGAGATAGACTCCTGATAAGACTTTATAGGTGTTGTATTAGCAGTCCGACTTCTGGGGCCCATCAGTCGGTTAAAAAAAGTGGGTTCATTCACCAGGGGCCCTCACTATCCAGCATCCTCATGTCCCTTGCGAAGCAAGGTCTTGCTAACGCCCGTGGCAAGCGAAAGTCTCGGGGCCCCGACCCCCAAACTCTGCCGAAATACCGAGTCAAAGACTAAAATTTGCTGATAAGTCAGATAGTGAAGCCCATATGAACCCTACATTTTTCAACTTTGCCTGTAGTCTCCATTGTAGTTCCTTTTTGGGGTTACCTTATGAAATCCTTAATATATAATTGGTTAAACCAGAAAAAAGGAACTACAATGGAGACTATAGGTGAACTGAACTAGCCAGGCTGAGCTGGCAGCGATGATCAACTTCGGCTTCACCGGGGACCGCGGGGTCTTGGATACTCTTCTAGCTAGTCTTAGTATCTTATATCCAGGAACCCCTCGAATTCTGAGTTTGGGTAGTCTTAGTAAGAGTATCTTATATCAAGGAACCCCTCGAATTCTGAGTTTGGGTAGTCTTAGTAATAGTATCTTATATCGAGGGGTTCCCCCTCGAATTCTGGGTTTGGGCTTAGAGCTGTGGGCCGAGTATGAACTGAGGAGGATATATCGGGGTGTTCCCGTGGAATGGTGCCGCGATACTCACCTCCGTCTTTTGGAGCGAAGGGTAGGCTGTCGACCTTGACGCCATAGTCCCAAAAGACGATCTCGGTGTCAGCGTCAGTGAGGTTCAAGGTTCAACCCTAAGCTCTACCCATAGGCCCCATAGTAGTTCCTTTTTGGGGTTCATATTTAGAATCCTATAAGGTAATCACAAAAAGGAGCTACTATGGGGCCTATTCGTGTCCCTTTTTCAGCGCCTTGACCATGCCAAGAGGTGTAGACCTGCACAGCACGGACAGACGAGACTGGCATGGACGGTTTCGACTCTTTAACAAGCATCGTCCGCCGTGGAAAGACAGGGGAAGGCTACGATTCTGCTTTCCGCATGGTTTAGGGGCTTAGGGTTTAGGGTTCATAGCAAGTCTTTGAGTCTGGTGTCCTCTTGGTCCGTTTTTGGACGAACACATCGCATGCTGGTGCATAAGTCCAAGATCAAGAGCTCCGATTTAGACGTTCCGGCGGTGATTGGAACCCCAGCACGATTCCCCTAGCCCTTTGAAGGGATCTGGTCGAGCCGAGAGCCTGTCTTGGAGGACTTCCCCTAACCCCCAAAACCCCAAAACCCAAAATCTTGGAGGACTTCCCCAAAACCCCTAAACCCCTAAATCCCTAAATTGTCCGAGTGTGAGCGCCGAAACCCCTAAATCTTGGAGGACTTCAAGTTTGTATTTTGCTTGATGGTTCCCATCCTGCTTCTTGGCCTACTGGGCTCGAAGAGACAGTGAAAGGTCGTGCCCTTCGGGGTGTAGCGTAGATGTGCAGGCCACCAGAGTTGTGGCTTGGGGTGGTCTGTAGCGGTGGGGTGTATTCAACATTTTCAACTAGTTTTGAGGATTCGGTGTTGGATGCTCAGATTTGGTAATCATGATGTAGCAAGCTGCAGGAGCATCTTTGTCCCGAGGCTAGGCATTCAGCAGACTACGCGGGAGGGCAAGTTTGCAGTTCTCTTGGCAACGTTTTTGTCAAGCCTCCTCGAGTGGTTTGGGGCGAGTAGAGGGTGCCCCTGTGGGCCATGGTGGAACGGTTCAGACCCAAAGACTTCAGAAGAGAAGCTGTTCAACTTGAGGCATCAGCATTTCAGTGCCATGGTAATCTCAAGACTTCGCACCTCTCCTACATGCTTTGCACTGATGCACTGCTCTCTAGGCATTGTTGTAGGTTTGGTCTCCTGAGTTGGGTTCCCCGACCTTTACGGAAGAAACCTTTCATTCGGAGTCGGAGACCCCAAAATGACAAACCACTCCTTTCCTGGCAGACCGAGTGTGGCAAATGTACATGCTGAAGCTTTGACAAACCGAACACCTCCCCCGAGGTTCTCCGGCATGTTCTGTGCACCTTGTCTGCAGTCATCGGAGGCCCCAAAACTAGAGGTCGGATCTGGAGGCTGTATGTCAATATATCTTGTATACATGTGTCTGTGCAAGTTGTGCAATGTACAACTATAAACAAGCCCGTACAACAAATGTGCACTGCTCGCAACAACAACGACGACGACAATCAGAATGACACTAAGACAACAAGAGCAAATAGCAATAGGAGTCATGGCTGGTACATTTGTTAGTGGTAACCGTAGTTGTCGTATTGACAGTCATGCCAGTATCAAAAACCATAGTGTTCAACAAATCACCGTGACTAATAAAATGACAATGTATATGCAACAGACATATTTAGAACATGGCCACAAGCTAGCAGGCCAGTAAACATTCAAAACAGTTAACACTAAACTGCGCAAACAAGTATCATGTGTAAATCGTGATGATGTCAATGGCAATACGGATTAACAGCTTCATACATACATACATACATACATACATACATACATACATGCATACATACATGACACACATACATGACATACATACATGACATACATACATATACACATACATAAACATATACGTATACGCATACGTATACAAAACCATATACATACATACATACATTCATACATACATACATACATACATACATACACGGTACTTACATGATGTATACATGACATACATACATGATACTTACATGATACATACATGACATACATACATATACATACATACATACATACATACATACGTACAAACATACATACATACATACATACATACATACATCCGTACGTACATACGTACATATGTGCATATGTACATATGCACATACGTACATACATACATGCATACATACGTACATACATATATACATACACACAAACATACAGACATACGGACATACGGACAGACAGACATACATACATACATGCGGACAGTGCAGGATGATGTTCTTCGATAGTAGGACCTAATGCCCCCACCCAGTCCCTCATTAAAAGAACTCACGACTGAACGCAGCTTTTGTGGCAAGACTTGTGACCCTCTGATATGGGGTCTTAATAATTAGGACTGTTTTTTTTTGAAAGGGGGGTATACCATACTATACTATAGTTATCATAAGGAACCCCCGAAATAGTATTGGTAATGCTTTAGACCCCTGAACATTATTCCTCCATCAGTCCCGGCTCCGAATGTGGCCGAAATCGCACGGAGCCTGAAGAAATCACCAGCTCGGTTCACTTTCACCGGTGAAGCATCCAACCAGTTCCTGCGCAAGCCTCTTGCCTAAGCCATCATGAGTCCCTGGCTCCTTAACATTGTCAGCTCCGGACATCTAATACAGGGGCCTTCATACTTATCTATATAGTTATAGTATAATGTACCCCAAAACCCTATTCTAATGATTAAGGCCCCCACATCTATAAGCCCTGAAACCAATGCCGAGACCCACGCGGCCTGGACCTGCGACTTACCTCACTCGGGGAGCCGCTTCCTGCCACTGCGGGTGCCATGCTTAGAGTTAAAGGAAACTACAGGTGGGGAGTTCAGGGGTATATAAGGCTTCTATAAGGTATTTAAACCTTCTATAAGGCTCCTATAACGATAACTACCCACTTGAAACATGTCCTAGATTCGAGTGCTTGACGGTGCAGTGGAAAATGTCACGAGGCTCCGCAAGCTCCGATTCCCAAACCCAACCCTAAACCCTAAACCTTAAACCCTAAACCCTAAACCCAAGCCCTAACACCAGTAAACCCTGAAGAAGCCGCCCTAATCAGGGATTTGGCACTTAATGTTTGGATTGTTTCTTAGCTTGTAACACTTCGGAGTTTGTGTCCTTTTGACTGGGGTGGATGTGGAGTTGCGTGGCTGCTAGGACTCGAATCCCAGGTTGAGGTTTGCAGGCTTCAGGGCTTCGGGTTTGTAGGGTTTAGAGGCCGTCAAACTCCTACACCCCTAAACCCTTTTGAATCTCTCAACCCTAACCCCTTTTTGCATCCCCCTAAACCCCTATAAACCCGAAACCCCAACCCCTTAACCCAGTCCCCTAAACTCCTAAACCCTAAAGCCAGTAAGCGTTAACCGCGGCCCCCCAAAGGATCGGCCACGATTTGTGGCAGTGCTGCTGGTAGTGCCGTTAGGCCTCGGATTTAGGCTTCTGGGTTTAGGGCTGTTCCAGCTACCAAATTCAGCGGCTTTGAGTTGGGGGTTCTCGACACCCCGACAGCCCAAAGGGGCTGACTTCTTCGCAGGTATAGTATATTGTCCGGGCTGTCGAGGCTGGGTGGAGATTGGGGTGCATGGGATGTGTGGCTGGTGTCGCCCTGCTACTAAAGGCTCTCTTGGTGGTAGGGAAAACGGAACTGCAGGCATCTTTTTCGACTCATCTTTATCGTTGAGACTTCTGCGAACGGGATTTTGGGTTGATGTTGGGATTCAGACCTCATGGGACTGCGTGTCTTCGTTGCCTCAGGGTTCCAGCATGCACACAGTTGCTGCACGCGTGTTTTGGCAAACTATACAGCAACACGATTGCATGCCTGAATTCAGCAAATCGAATTGAATGATCACTACATCTACTTACTACTAGTCTCTGTCACCCCATAGATTATTTTAACCCTAAACCCTAAACAGATCCTACCAGGCTTGTCCGAGAATGAGTGTCAAAAAACAGGCCCTAAACCCCAAACCCCTAAAACCTAATTTCTGTCACCCCACCTAGCACAATCACGATTTCAAGAAGCTCTGGGAGTCTCCCTAGAAGGTCGAAGCATGAGTTGCTCGTAGGTACTATTCCCTTTTTCGCAAGCCCTTAGCTAGAACCCTGAATAAGGTGACCCTATTATAGAACCCTATAGTGCACCTCAAAGGAATCCCTTAAAGGTACCGTTTTCAAATTCTCAAGGTCTCTATATACCCCAAACCCTAAACCCTAAATACTGCCGGGATCCTGTGTTTGCACTCGATTTCGGCTCCCCGAAGCTATGCCTCGATTCCCAAGAATGTCAAGATCTGGGGTTCAATTTGAATAGGGTTCTGATCGTACGGTTTTGTTTTCGGGCTTCATGGTTCTGGAAAAATCTGGGGTTTAAGATGAGGTTCGATGGGTTTTGAAAGATTTGGCTTTCAGCATAGGACTCAGGTGTAAGATTCTGCTACGTAGGTTTCTGCTTGAATCCTGCTGCACCACTAACAAAAAGCGGGGGAGAGTCCTCCTCATGTTAGGGCTTGAAGATTTACGGGGCCCTAAACCCTAAACCCTAAACCCTAAACCCTAAACCCTAAACCTATACTGCCCCGCCAGGTCTCTGCCAGGGTGTGATCATCCTTCTGGCATTGGAGGAGCTCGGTTTTGATATTTAGGGTTTAGGGTTGAACTTAGGGTTTAGGGTTTAGGGTTTAGGGTTTAGGTTTAGGGTTGAACTTACCCTAAACCCTAAACCCTAAACCTTAACTTAGGGTTCAGGGTCTAAAGCCTAAAGCACAGCGGGTTCACGATCCCGGGGGTTGAGGCTTGCATGAGGGGTCTTGGGCTATATTATATTCGTTTTATCAGCGTATTGGATTCAGGAATTGGTTTGGGGTTTTGTTGCGCAGAATGCGAGAGTTTGGGGTGAATTACATAGTCATATAGCGACTAGAGTCTGGAGGGGTCAAGGCTGGTGTGGTGAGCAGGCAGAAGCCTTTGGCGTGTTCTTTTTGCTGTCTTGCACTAGCCGTGAAGGTTGGCTACCATTTTAAGGAGGTTTCCCAGTTCTAATCCATGATTTGTAAGGTTTATTTCACTTAGGCAGCTTTATTTTCAGGTCCATCGGACACCCTTAAAAGGTCTCCAGACTGATGCTACCAGTTGTTAAACCGGCCACGTCTCAAAAGTCTAACACAGGGGCCTGAATAAATGGCAATGTTTGTCCTCAGGGTTCCCTCTTACAGTTTTTGCTAAACCCTACTCTGAGACGATTTAGGGCCCCAGCACCAGACATACCCTGCGGGTTGACTCCACAACCCCGAAACTCGAACACCTCCGCCAGGAGTACTTCGCGAAGAACACCGCTGAACTCACGGGCGTTGCAGGCCACCAGACCCTAGAACTACCCATGTACCGTTATGGAGTCCGCCTTGAGGCCTCTGATCGACCTTCGGTGCTTGAGGTGCAGCAGCAAGTTCAGCTTTCTAGATGGAGAAATCAGTTGCTGCAAGCTAGATCATGCACTACAGCCCTAATATAATGCTGAAAATAGCCCAAACACCATGCATAGTATGGTCTTTGGGCCCAAAAGCCTTAGAATATGAGTCCTTAGAGCCTATGGGTTGAGGAAGACGGCCGAAGCAAGCCTTATCCTGGTAGCGAGCCCTCACGCCCTAAACATCCCGAAAAACGCTAATGTAGGCCTGATTATAATTATAGTATCCTATACCTCCAAACCCCATTCTAATTATTAAGGCCCCTGCATTAGTCCATTCTAGGCCCCAGCCCTCAGCCACGTCCACCTGTCTTGAGCAGGCGCTAGCTTGGACTCCTGTCTTCACGGACCATGTCATGGCCTAGGCCTCTAGTTACCGAAATAGTAATTAGGTCATAGTAACCATCTATTAAAGATATGGTGAGTAACCTAACTACTATGTAGAAGTCTGTACCCCAGTAACCTACCGTTTAGGCAAGTCTGAGCCCTTGGGATGGTTGAATGCCCCCAGGTGATCAAAGGTTGAGGGAACTGGTGTGGTGACTTGGGTTTAGGGTTTGGGGGTTTTGGGGTTAGAGTTTAGGGTTTAGGGGTTTAGGGGTTTTGGGGTTAGAGTTTAGGGTAACTTCCGGTTCTAGGGCTCGGTTGAAGTGTAGACCTGCAATTCCCCAAACCCGCACATGCCCTTACGACTTAACTTGGGGTTCTTCAGCAATGTAGGGGCCTGAATTCAGAATTGGAGTAGGGTGTTGGGGAACCCCAGGATGAATATCGTATAGGTGATTATTCAGGCCCCTATACTACCTATAGTCTCTATTCTAGTTCCTGTTTTTGGTTTAACCAATTATATATTAAGGATTCTATAGGGTATCCCCCAAAAGGAACTACAACGGAGACTACAGGCAGGTTTCGGAAGCTTGGGATTTCCTGCTTGGGAGTTGATCACTTGGCCAAAGCACAGGTGAGCTCGCGCGCGCCCTCTCAGCACCGAGGCCTGCGGCGTCCTGCAAGGGCTTCCTAACTCTGGGCCGGAGTTCAAAAGATGCGGTTTCAGGGCACACAGGGATGAAAACACAGCCACTCTTCAGCACACACACACACAGAGACAGCTATACACGGATGCCGTCATATACGTATATACATACGTACACACATAAAAACACAGAATCAGGGGTGCTGTGGTTGGGTACCGTTCGGTTGGGGTTTACCGCGGTACGCTTCGATAGTATCACGTTGGTGCGATGCCGTGCGGTGCCTCCACTCTCCACGCCTTTACCGCCCCTCTACCCCACCTCCAAGCTTCTCATCCTCACCCCTCCATCCTCCCAGAACATAGCCGCTCCATCCTCCCAGAACATAGCCGCGTGCTCCGGTGATCCAGAAACTGTAGGTGTCTGTCCATGTCTAGCCTTCCAGGAGTCAGGAGCCCGTGTAGAATGTAGGCTCCTGGTTCTCCTTTCGTGCCCGAAGCCGAGATGCACCATGGACCTTGTGTGCTCCAGGCTGTCCAATGCCAGCTCCAGTGTACGGCGGACAGCTTCCGGGCAGTCTTCGAACAAGTATCATTGCAAGGCGACGAGGGGGGTATGGCGAGAATGATATTCTACTTATGATGATGACGGTGGTGGTGAGTGGGGGAGACGCCTATGCTGGCCTGTGCCGTAACGGTGGCCATCATCAGGGCTTGTAACTGCTTGGGTGTTTGCTTTTGCTTTTGCTACATTTTTGTTGGTGCTGCATTGAAAAGTCTTGTCACAAAGCCTATGCCATATTTTCTTCTACGATGCTCGTAGTTTAATCCATGGCAGTGCTCCTGCGCAGTGGGCGTCCACATCCTGCACGCTCTTTTTGGGCTCTGTTGGTTTCGGAAGCTTTGAGACTCGGGGCTCGCGTGGTGGGGAGGTTGGCTGCTTTCTTCCCCTAAATCCTTGCGCAACCCCAGCCCCCCCAAGCTGCCTTGACCATGAAGAATCAGAACTTGAAGTAGTGGCAGGAAGCATGTTTGTGCTAGTTGTTAGCGTCAAGGTGACCAAGCTGATGATAATGTTTTGTGTTTTGGGCAAAGGGCCTATTGGGGTTTAGGGTTGTGGGGCTTTCTGCGTCTCGCCCGACAGGAGTTTCGGGCTTCCTATGAGGCCCCGGTGAGAGACTTCGGTGTCGGAAGCCTGCTAAGCCCTGCCAGGCCATCCATGGCCTTTTTGAGGGCATCGCTTCCAGTGTTGTCTTGCTGACGCATGGCTGCACGAGACTGTGCGGTATTTGAAATCCAAGCTGTGGAGCTTCATTGTTTCCGCGCATACATGCTTTAGGCCTGCATCACATCCGAAGACGAAAAGCCGAAAATCTGAACACTGATTATAAACCTAGAACCTAAACCCCTAAACCTTTGAGGTATGCCTTCTGGAGCATGGGAGTGGGAGATCCGGTGGTGATTACACAACGGTGCCTACCTCGGTGCAGAGTTGGGAATTGGGGTTCAGGCTTCAGGGCATGTCCGCTTTGTGTGTCATCTCAAGCCCCCCCGAATCCAGCCGCCAGGGATGACCTGAAGGATCATGCAGCCGAGGTTTCGGTTTTGGCTATGGTATTTTTGGGCTCGGAACATTTCGTCAGAATATCTCTTTTGAGCCCAACCCTATTGCGACAATACGTGCTTCGAGGTTCCGTTTGAGCCCGAAGAACCAGAGTATGCTAAACCCTAAACCTCATAAGCTTGGACGTCGTAAAGCCATGCATGCTTGGTGCGAGTGTGTGTGAGTCGAAACCTCATTAACCTAAGCCTGAAATCCTAAATCCAGAAAACCCTAAACCCTAAACCCAGATCCACAGACTCTGCGGAAAAAAGGCCCTCACAAAACAAAGATCCTAAACCCAAAGGATCCTAAGTTTATACACAGTCGAAGGTAGGGCTTTTATATCAGGTGTTGCTACTATGGGTGGTGTCAGCATCCCCATACAGCATACGCAGGACCCGAAACCCAAAACCCTACACCCGAAACCCCATCCTATGGGGTTCCTGCAGACTCGCTGCAGAAAAGGGCCCCCAAAAAAACAGCCTATAATTACCCTAAAGCCCCAAACCCTAAACCCAACACCCTAAACCGTAACCCTAAACCCTAAACCCCAAACCCCAAACCCTAAACCCTACACCCTATACCCTAAACAATATAGAAAACCCTTTGCGAACCTGCAGTTTGGACTCTGCGGCTAAGAGCCTGCGGGGTTTTAGGCTTTCAAGGCGCAGGGTTTAGGGATTAGGGATTCGGGATTATAGAGGTTTGGCAGAAAAAGGGCTCAGAGTTTAGGGATTATAGGGTGGTAGGAAAAAAGGGCTTAGGGTTTGCGGGTTTAGGGCTTGAGGTTTAGGGTTTAGGGCTCAGGGAATAGGTTTTTAGGGCTCAGGTCTGAGGCGTTGGGTCAGCGATGCGTGGCGGCTCCATTCTGGAGTGCCGATCACTGATCCCCGAAACCCTACATACTAAACCCTTTCATATCAACCCCCCTCTAAGGGAACCCCTTACCAAGAGGAACCCTAAAGGTGCCTTCGGTTCTAGCGGCTTCTGGTTTCGGGTGTGCGGCTCTCAGACCCTAAACCCTAAACCCTAAACGTCTTGAACCATCCCGAATCCTTTAAGCTGCCCGAAACCCTACGCTGACCCCCGAAATACCCTGCATAATATAGGGGCCTTAATAGATAGAATCGGGGTTTGGGGCCCAGTATTCTGTAATTCTTTGAAAGAGCCCCCCAAAATAGTATAGGTCATTGTTTAGGATTCTGCCGTACCTTGTCCTGTCCTCTTCATCAATGGCTTCCGAGGATGCATGGTTGACATCGTCTTCAAAAGACTTGTGGGTCTACTGGCGCAAATCCTGTTGTTTTTCACACTGGTCTCGGCCCTTTGCACGGGTTCAAGAAGAAGCTAAGTTCTACCCCCAAACCCTATAAAACCCTAGTCATCGGCCCTGACCGCAGGAAGTATAAAGGGGAGGCGTCGCTGGTGGGATTTCTTGGCATCGCGGCTTGGCGCATCGGGGGCCGGTCCCGACTTCGGGGTTTCGGTCGGAATGTTGGGCCATCAGGCTCCGGGAACTCCATCTTTAGGGTTTAGGGTTTAGGGTTAGTCTCCAATGTAGTTCCTTTTTTGTTTCGCCAGTGTGATATTTAGGATCCTATAAGGTAATACCAAAAAGGCATTACAATGGAGACTGCAGGTATCCTAAACCCTGAACCCGAAGACCTAAACCCGATAGAATCTGTAGGCGGACGGAAAATGGTGTTCCAAGACAGAAAAAGCTCTAGAACTTCTGGGTTTCAAGGCAATTCGTGCCTTCAGCGTTCTGATTTCGGCTTCTTCCTCACTACCCGCCGGGTTGCTTGCTTGCCTCATCTACTCCCAGGTTTTGCGGTTTTCTTTTTGCGTAGTTTCCAGTTTGTCCATGTTGCAGAGACGATCGCGCGTAGTTAAGTGTATGCGAGTTCGCCTAAAGGGCACCCAGGGGCTGTGCATGTCCTTCCGAGAGCGAGCCCGGAAATGGTAAAACATCTGGGCGGCCTTCTTAAACAAGTCACTCCGAGGCACCCTTCGCCTAGAGCCAACCTGACTGCGGCACCCTGAACCCTAAGCCCTTATGAGCATTCCTCTGGCACCCGAAGGTCCCACCTCAACCTTCAGTGGGAAAACCCAAGCCGGCCTCCACTTCATTCAAAAAAGGCATAACTACATAACACACCCCCAAGCCCTAGTCCAATCGTTAAGGGCCGGCCCTGTAATAAGTACTCCCAGATCTGCCCAACTCAGCTAATTCCTACATCCGAACTACCAACCCGAATCCTGCACCAAAAGCACTACACCCCGAACCCTAGAAACCATAAGCCCTAAACCCTACAAGCTTTAAACGAAACCCAAACCATAAACCCTCGAAGCCCTATAAACCCTAAACTCTATAAACCGTAAACCCTTAACATAAAATCCGAATGAAGACCAACCCCAGGCCCCAAATCCTAGTAGACCTGAAGAGCATGCCTTTCAGGGGTTCACCAACTGAAGGTACTAATAGTATCTAGGGGCCTAAATCATTACCACATTTTTTGGTTCCTTTCTATAAGTATAATATAAAATAACCCCAGAACCCCATTCAGAATAAGGTTTTAGGGTTTTAGGTTCATATTACACTATACTTAAAAAAGTATTCTAAACCCTAAACCCTAAATTCTGGCCTTATATTACCCTCACCCGTCGAGGCTGAGTGACTTGCCTGAGGTTTCCTTAGAATGCTCATGATGTATACTCGTACAGAATTTACGTCTAAGTAGTAAAGCCAACAATGCCAGATATATATATATATATATATATTTATATATATATATATATATATTTGTATTTGTTCATTTATTATATATACACATACACACATTCATATTTACATATGCACACATGCAGTTTAATTAGGATGCCTGCAATCATAAATCCACCGCTATCAGCCCAGGTCTGTTTCTTGTCCGCCGGCTTGGGCTTGATGGAGCTGGACTTCTGCACCTCACGCGCCTCGGATCACCATCGCAGGGTTCGGTGTGTTTTTTTGCTTCAGGGTTTAAGGTTTGGGTGGTTGTCAAAATTAGGGTCCCTTTTTGGGTCCTTATTATAATACGGCACCTATTATTTAGGGTACCCCAAAAGGGACCATAATTTTGACAACCACCCGTGTGTGTGTGTGTTTCTGTGTGTCACAAGCTAACCCGAAGACTAAGACTTGAACCCTAGACCGGCAGGGTCCAGGTACCCTGACGTACTCTTTGGCTCGGAGGTACCTAGGGGCGACTCTTAGGCCGAAGCATTGACCCCCAAACCCCTAAACCCCTAAACCCCTAAACCCCTAAACCCCTAAACCCCTAAACCCCTAAATCCTAAACCCTACATGTAAAACCCAAAACCCCTATAAACCCTAAACCCTAAAACCCTAAAGCCCTAAAACCCTAAACCCTAGTCAAGCCAAGCCCAGCCTTCGAAGGAGCCATCGCAAAGCGAATGCAGAGAAGTCCGAGATACGAGGCCTCCGCCGTCTGCAGGGCTCTCATGAAAGTCAGCCACGTCGATAGTAGGATTTTTAGGGTTTGGGGTTGGTTATAGTAGGATTTTAGGGTTTGGGGATTTCGTGCTGTGTCTGGCCTTGTTCAGAGAACAGGCGCGACACGTCCAGGCGGGATTCACGCAAGCCTGTGCAAAAAAAGTTTCCTGTAGTCTCCACTGTAGTTCCTTTTTGAGGATACCTTCTAAGCTCCTTAGTCTATGGTTGGTTAAGCCAAAAAAGGAACTACAAAGGAGACTATAGGTATATCAAGGAACCCCTCGAATTCTGGGTTTGGGCTCAGAGCTGTGGGCCGAGACTATAGGTAGGATGGTAGGATATTTGGTGGCTTGGCTGTGACTGCGCTCGAAGTGAAGATCAGGCTACCGAGCTCTGGAGCATCATGCGTTTAGGGTTTAGGGTTTAGGATTTAGGGTTTAGGGTTTAGGGTTAGAAGGATCTAAAAAGTAGATCCCCTACTTTGGGACCCCAACTACTAAAGGGTACTTTATAGGAACTCCTTAGGGGATCTATTTTTTGGATCCTCCCGGTGGTCTGGGGCTGGGCTTTTTCGTCGGTCGTAGAGTTAGATTCAGATCGCGGGTCTGACTGTGAGGATGTTTGGGGTGCAAAATACCCGTAGATCAGATAGAGTATCTGGCTCCGCTAGGAGGGTAGGTTGTCCTTTGTTGACATAACACGACGAAACCTCCGGACCCACATGCACAATCCTGAGGCTTTCAGGGTTAACTTGTATCCTTGCAAAGAGCCCAGGCCCACAGACAACGGTAGGTGCTTGAGTTTGGAGTGTTGAGCCTTAGACCTTATAATCGTGGGATGTAGTGAAATTTAATTTAACTACCAGTAATAATACTAACAATGATGATGATGGTGAACACAGCAAGATTAAGCATGAGAATGAGAATAACCATAATATCAATAAGAAGAAGGTTGAGAAGAAGCGAGCGCATTTGGACAGGTGCTCCACTGGCTCTTCCGCACCTCCGAGGTAACATCTCGAGTCTGCATGTTCGTCTGCTACATGGCTCCCTGGCGGCAGTTTTGGCTTCCTCTAAAGGGTACTATACCTGTAGTCTCCATTGTAGTTTCATTTTGTGGATACCTTATAGAATCCTTAATATATAATTGGTTAAACCAAAAAAAGGAACTGCAATGGAGACTATAGGTAAGGGTCTAGAGTTTCGGTGTTTATGGGTTGGGTGACAGTTCGCTGAGGGGTTGAGTTTCGGGACTGGGCCCCCCAAAGTACGGGTTGTTCGAAAGTTCAGTTCGTGGAGGGTGCGAATCACACACTCTGGTTTGCTGGAATTATACACTAGAGACAAGAGACGACCCCCAAACGGTCCACCAAAAGCCTAAGCCTTAAACCCCAAAGCCGGGAATCTGGGAACATGAGGTCACCACGCGCCAAACCTCCGATTGGCAGCTGTGGTGGTGCAGCCTGGAACGCCTTTGTGTTCAGGGTTCGCTGATGCAAAGGTTTAGGGTTTAGGGTTTAGGGTTTAGGACTAACAATATAGAAGTGCCGCAAGAAGCTAGCACTAAAAAGAGATGTAGGGGCGCATTGCAGTCTACTAGCCCTTGTTGAGTTTTGAAAATTCTGCAAGGCATCCTCGCAGCGGACATGGCAATCACCTGCCTGCTCGTGACGGTCGGACGGGCCTGGGTGTAGTGCTTACAAGGCCCTAAACCCTTAACACCTATATAAACCCCCAAACTCTAAACCCCCAAACCTGAACTCTCTGAACTTCCTACACCCAAAACCCCCAAAACCCTAAATCTCTGAAGTCCCTAAACCCCCAAAACCCTAAATCTCTGAACTCCCTAAACCCTAAACCCCCAAAACCCTAAATCTTTGAATTCCTTAAACCCTATAAACCCCCAAAGCCCTAAATCTTTGAACTCCCTAAACCCTATAAACCCCCCAAGCCCTAATTCTAGGTCAGGATTCTTGCTTTGGAGACACGGGTTCGCGGTTCAGGGTGGTAGGGTTGAGGGTTTAGGGTTCGCGGTTCAGGGTGGTAGAATTAGGGGTTAATGGGGTGAAGGGTTAGGGTTTTGGGTTAAGCGTTGGGATTTAAGGTTCAAAGCTAAGGGTTCAGGGTTAAGTGTTAGGGTTTTGGGTTAAAGCGTTGGGATTTAAGGTTTAAGGCTACGAGTTCAGGGACTTGCAGCGAAGCCCAAAAAGTTGGAGCATGGACTGATGATTGGTGCTAGGTCCCGTATTATTATCATATTTTACCTTGAGGGCACCAGGACAGTGATGTTCCAACTTTCCGGCTTGTACTTTAAGGTATTTAAGGTTTAAGGGTTCCGGGGCTTTTAAAGGAGTTTAGGGCTTGCACAGAGGACATCGGTGACCGTATGCCGGCCGTTTTTGCTCAAGATTTGGAACTGGTATCGGTCATGCCACATGTAACACACTGAATGTGGGGCTCGTGTTGACTCACCCAGAGTTTCTGCTTCACAGAAGCACTCAGTGTGGAGAATGTCTATTCCCGAAGACCTCTAGATCCGCGTGAAGCACAAAGCACGCAAGCGCAGCATGAAGTTGCTACGAGCTGAAAGAGCTTGGCCTGATAACTAGCCCGAAGGCTCCATGTAGCTATGTAGTATACACTTAGGCCGTGAAGTGCTTACTCCTCTAAGGGTATACTATATTCGTACATGGAGCTTTAGGGTAGTACGTCATTAGTCTACTTGCCCGGATCTGCCGCTGCGATGCCAGCCCAGCCTGGGCGGTTCTCCACCTCCAGGCGGATCCAGCAACACACAAGCGACCAGTGGCTTCCTGCGCACAAAGAACTTAGGTTGCCTTTGGGGAGCCCAAACTTGATCCCCGAGCCCTCAACCGTAAACTTTACTTCAATCCCCAAACCTTAAACCCCAAATCTTAAACCCTAAACCCCAAACCGTACGTCCTAAACCCCAAGCCGCAAACCCTAAACCGTAAACCTTAAATCCTATACACCCCGAACCTTAAAACCTAAAGCCTGAACCCTAAAACTTAGGTCTGAATCCGACAACCCGCGGCTTTCCGAATCATTCAGGGTTTAGGGTTTAGGGTTTAGGGTTTAGGGTTTAGGGTTTAGGGTTTAGGGTTTAGGGTTTAGGGTTTTGGGGTTTGGGGTTTAGGGTTTAGGGTTTTAGGGTTTTAGGGTCTTCCGTCTTTGGCAGTTGACGTCCCAAGTTTGGAGGGAAGACCTGAAGGAAGCTGGAGCATGTGATTAAGCCCTTAAGTAAGCCCTCCTTGGGTTTAAGGCTTAGGGGACTGGCAGTCATGAAGTCCGGCTTCGAAAAGGGTTTAGGGGACTGGGAAGTAGGAGGCAACATCAAAAAGCTCTAAGCACTCTGTTTAGGCCTTGGTGTGTTGAGAAATGCTGTTACATGGTTCTCAAAGTAGCTTCACTGTTCCCATCATTCCCGTCAGTGCACCGATGGACCTCGCCTCGCAACTCCGAGAAGTGAGAGTGCAAAACCGAAAACCCTAACCCTTGAACCCCTCAAACCCCCAAGCCCGAAAACCCCCTAAGCCCCAACGCCGCACACGTCGTTTTCGCTAGTGCCAAGGCAGATCAATCCAGGGTGGTTGGGGCCACGAGCCTCCCAGCCCTACAGCCACTTTGGAAGCTATTGGATTCATCGGGGCTTAGGGTTGAGGGTTTGATTTTTAGGGTTTAGGGTTCAGGGTTGAGGTGGTTTGGTTTCAGATGCCGTTGATCGGCGGATGGGAAAGCTGGCTCCGCGGTCAAGCTGCTAGGGCTGCTTGCTCCAACTCCGGGCGAAGTGGAAAGCCTGTTGCAAAAAAAGGTGGTTTAGGCCGACTTTCCCAGCTGACGATCAGAGCCTGGGTTCGAAAAGGGGGTTTAGGGTTTTGGGGGAAGAAAACCATACTTGTCGTCATTATAAACGATCCAGACACCCATGTGCCCCTACTTTTGGTATTGTCATTGCCGCGATGATAAAGACTAAGAGGTTTTTTGGTTTTGGCGTTTGTTCGATGTGTCCCGCGTCCATCGCCAGGCCAAAGAGGCCCTAAGTTGAAAGTTTGGCTATTCGGGGTTGCTACGATTAGCGCCGCAGCGAAGCCCAGAAGCGCACATCCGGAAGCCTAACTCCTAAAACTCTAACCTTACACCCCGCAGACTGTATTCCGTCATGTATCACATATACGACACGTAACTAAAACCGAAACCATCCGAAACCTTATGTGATCTACTGCATGTTTCAGGCTCGAGGTTTTAAAACATAAGTCCATGAGGCTTCCCGGTTTGGATTCGGTGCATGTGCTGTTAGGGATAGCTAGGGTCCCTTTCTAGGAACGCCAAGAGAGGCACCTGTATGAAAAGGACCCCGCAAAGGATCCTAAGTTGGAGAACTCATATGCAGGAAGCCCACACTGCAAAAGCCTGTTGATCAAGAGTTGTACGTCGATTTGGGGTAACATCTGAGTTTGTAGATTAGAACGAACCCTGAACAGCCAGCCTTCAAATAACCCTAAGGATCCAAGTACTTAGTAATCATATACTCTCCCAAATAGTAACCTACATAACTACTATCCGAAACCTAACCCAAGTAACTGAGTACTGGGTGCTTTGGACCCTGGGGGTAATTTTGAATTAGCAAAGGTCAGATCTGGGTGAAGCATTTCAGCGAGCCGATGCCCGATGTTCCCTACACCCACTTCGTGATGCTGCTTGCTGGAGTCTTGATTCCTGCCTATAGTCTCCATTGTAGTTCCCTTTTCTGGTTTAGCCAATTATAGATTAAGGATTCTATAAGGTATCCCCATAAAGGAACTACAATGGAGACTACAGGTGTGTGTTGGCAAGGTTCCGGTTTAGGGCTGATGCTGGTGGCTTAGGGTTTTGGGTTCGGTTTAGATGGGTTTAGTGTTCAGCTTTCGTGGTTAGGCTTCAGGGTTTACGGGTGTCGCGGGACCCTGAATGGCATTCAAGATTCTTTCCAACTCTTATTCAATACAGTGCAACCGAAACCCTGCCAGAATTCCGTAGGTACCCACAAGACCTCTGCGAGACCTCTTGGAAACCGCACAAGTCGATCCATGAAGCACCTCCTGAAGCTGTGTTTCCAGCTTTCGGAGCGGGGCCAATGTCCTGCGCACACAACAGGCAGGTCAAGCTTGATTAATGGTTTAGGGGTTTAGGGTTCAGG